>JAYDZE010542674.1:0-14384 GCA_034509125.1 Monilaria moniliformis
TTTGGTCCGTGTGTGTGATACCGTTTGTGACATCACTTATTCGGTGGGTTTACCTATCGAGTAAGGGGTGTTACAACTCCTGCATTGGGGGACACTCTGGGATGATGGCAACTCACCAAAAGATTAACTGCATTATTTTATTGGACGGAAATAGAGAAACAAATCAGAGAATACACAAAATGTTGTGATATATGCCAGAAATGTAAACATGATAACAATGTTTACCCAGGCCTTTTGCAGCCACTACTTATTCCCAATGAACCATGGTCACATAACAGTGCTTACTCGAGCCTTTTGCAACCACTACATATTCCTAACGAAGCATAGTCACAGGTGAGCTTGGATTTTATTGAAGGATTACCCATTTTCTTTGGCAAATATGTCACGTAGTAGTGGACAAGCTGGCAAAATATGCTCATTTCATCGGATTATCTCACCCCTATATATCCATGACAATAGCCCAAGCTTTCATGGACAATATGTTTAAATTGCATGGATTGCGAAATGTGTTGATAAGTGATAGAGATACAGTTTTCCTCAACAACTTTTTGAGTGATCTCTTCAAACTTCACGGAGTACAACTTAATTTGTCAACAGCTTATCATTCTCAATCTGATGGCCAGACGAAGATAGTCAATAGAAGTGTAGAGACTTAGTTGAGATGTATGTTCAATGATCAACCCACTAATTGGAGTAGATGGCTTAGTCTTGCAGAATTCTGGTACAACACATGTCACCATTCGGCCGTAGAGATAACACCCTTTGAAGTACTCTATGGCTATCCACCTCCACTTCATATTCCCTACTTCAAGAGCAATTGTACAGTTCATACAGTTAATGATAGTTTGGTAGCCCGCGAGGAAATGATTCAAGTTCTTAAATACCATCTCACCAAAGCCCATCAAATGATGAAGCAATAGCATGATCAACACCATTCCGGACGAGTGTTTGCTACAGGAGATTGGGTATATTTCAAACTACATCCCTATAGAAAAACTTCTCTCGGAGAAAGACAATTTCAGAAGCTGAGTCCGAGGTATTTTGGACCATTCAAAATCATTGACAAATATGGTTCAGTCGCCTACAAGTTACAATTACCACAATCTGCTAAACTACATCCAATTTTCCACGTATCTTAATTAAAGAAAAAAGTGGTCTCTGACAGCCCGATTGCTACTTCTCTTCCTACACGACGTCGTCAATAAAGCCTGTAAACATACTAGACCGCCGCATGGTTAAGAGGGGAACACACACAGCTACCCAAGTCCTCGTCCAATGGTCAAATTCGTTCTAAGAAGATGGTACTTGGGTGTACTTATATGATCTTATGTAGAAGTTCCCAGATTTTAAACCTTGAGACAAGGTCTAAGCTGAGGGGGGTGATACATGTCGTGGAAGTAACCGAAAAATGATCAAAAGTTACATCGAAAGATTTGAGAAGAAGCGAAGCGGAAGAGATGAAGAACGAAGTTGATGCGAGCTGTTAGGTAGTTAGGAGACTGTTGAAGGATGCGGTTAGTGTAGTTAGTTGCGCTGACGTGGAATTGTTTGTTGGAGAAGCTGACGTGTCACATTATAAAAGAAGCGCAAGTCCTCATTTTACGTTTTATGAATGAAAGTTAGTACTTCTTTTCTCTCTCTGGAAATCCTATTTTCTTAGCTCCATTTCAGATGCAAATCTCGATTGTCGCTCTCTTCTTTGGCAATCTAGAATTCTGACGGTTGTATCAGAATCCATCTACAATGCACCAACAACATGATCATTTGTACCGTATTGTGATTTGTATTAGCCTTTTAAATCAAAATACATTGGAATCTATTGAGAAATAACATAAGTTAGGGTATGATTAATAGGTCTGCCAACACACAAGTGATAATAAAGAAAGAGTTTCTCCAATTGAAGCGGAGGCTCGTTAATGACACAATTCAAAAAAAAAAAAACTCAAGGAGCCTTTGAATAAGAATAAGAATAAAGAGGAAAGATGAGAGCTAATGACACAATTTAAAAAATAAAACTTAAGAAGCCTTTGAATAAGAATAAGAATAAAGAGGAAACATGAGAGAGAAGAAGAAGAAGAAAGAGGAAAGAGAAAAGAGGAGAGAGAGTGTTTTTTAGAAGAAAGAAGAGAGAGTGTATGTGAAAGAGACTAAAATATTCTAGGATGATTTGAGAGCAGTTTTGTCTAAAAAAATAGGTAAAAAGTGCAAAAACACTCTAAACGATATTATGACTTAATATAGTTACCGCTAAATCAATTTTTTTATATACCGCAAATATGTGATTCCTAAAGTATATATTTTTTTTTGTAGTTTACCTAAAAAATGAACATGTTTTCTTTAACTATAGGGGACATCTATAGACTATAGCCATATCTCATTTTGTCATTCCATTGATTTAATTTTCTGCTCCATGGAAAGGTGAGAATATATTTATTTTTAATAATCATGATTACCACATTTTACACTTTTGGAGTAAATCAAACACATTAATTAAATTAACTGATTAATTTCCTTTTGTATTTTCTATACAATGTTGATGAGATTTGAAGTTAAAGTCTGACGATTAGTGTTAGGGCATGTTTGGTAGCTTATTTTAGGAGGCCAATACTAATTAGTTTTGGCCCAACAATGTAAACATGTTGTTTGGTAGCTATCATTAAGAAGCCCGCAAGCCCGAGTTAAAATCTGAGTCCGCACCTAATTTTCTTCATTTCTCTATTCCTCTTTGGCTTATCTATATCTCCATTTTGAAGAGTTTATTTCTATCTCGGTTGAACAGTAACCGAATATGAGGAAAGAGTGAGGGCGGCGAGCCGAAGGCGGCGGTGAGGCGGCAGACGGTAGAGGCGGTGGGCGCTAGAAAATCATGTCTCTCTTTATCTCTCTCTCTCTCATTTCCACCCTCGTCATCGCCTCACAGTTGCGGCTACCTCGCACCACCACTGTCTTTCTCCCTCTCTCTATCTCGATTATATGGTGGTGGTCGGCGGTAGTGGTGGTGGCCGGCGGTAGTGGTTTGTGGTTTTGGTTTCGATTTCGATTTCGAAGACTTCATCTCTCTCCATCTCTTCGATTTTGTTCGAAAAAATCCACTCCACAGCCGTTGTCACTCCACAGCCGCCGTCACTCCACGGTCGATGATGATATAATTGCTAGGTCTAGATCTGAGGCTGTGTTTTGGCAGTGGATTTCTTATTTTTTGTTCGACTTGCCGTTCGATTTGGCAGTGGGTTTCTCTTGTTTTCTTGTTCGATTTGGCAGATCGGAGGCTGTGATGATGTAATTATAAATCTGAGCCTATTTTTTCTATTTTTCTCAGTTTCTTGTTCGATTTAGCCGCGTGTTTCTCTTATTTTCTTGTTCGATTTTGCAGTGTGTTTCTCTTGTTTCTTGTTCGATTCTGGCGTGAATTTATCTTGCACTTGGTATACGGGGCGGCGGAGTGGCCGTGGATTTGGGGTGGATGGGAGACGGCGGCGAAGTGGCCGTGGATTTGGGATGGATTGGCAGTGGACATCTTGTTTTTTTTTTAATTAATATTTGTTTAACATTTGTTTAACTTATTAATTAATTCACAAACTAATTAATATTTTATTCATAATTAATTAATATTTAAAAATATAAAAAAATAAGATAAATATATTATAAGGGTAAAAATATCATTTTACAGTGTAATCTATCAAATAATCTAATATATCAAATACTTCATTAATTTTGTCTTGTTTTTAATCTTACCTATCAAACAACAACATAAAATTAATACAATTTTAACCATAACTTTATCTATTGGGCCCGACTTAACTTTAACCATCACTTTATCTTAATTTTAATTTATCACGATTACCAAACGAGCCCTTAGTGTATCTGTTTTATCAAGCTATGCAAAGGTCGATCTGGTTATTGTTCACATTTTTTCTTTATCATATTGATGATTCTTGTATGTTAATATTTATATTATATTATATTATTTATTCTTTTATGATTATTAATAAATCATAAAATGATCATATTTGATCTTCTCCATCCTCCAAAGATCATATTTTCATCCTAAGGTGTACTCTCAAGTTGAGGCACACTCTTATACATAAGCATCTTTGATACTAAAAATTTAATTATAATTAATAAATAATAAATTAGTAAACGTAATGGAGGATAATGATTTGCAATTAAAAATATTTAAAAATTATGATTAGAATAAATAAATATTAAAATATTATTTAATGCTCAACTGCAGTTGTCCACAAGTTTTTGCTTTTCAAGTCCCTATTCTCACAAAATTTCAAACATTTTAAAAATATATTGACATATCAAAACTTCCCAAAACCATTATCCAGTTGCAGATTAAACTATAATTTTGTTAATTAATGTTACAATTTAAGGGTACATATAAGGTTGCTGGACAACTTAAGTGATCAATAATATATTTGTTTTTCCCGAATCAAAGTTAAATAAATTATAATTAAAGAATAATTTCTATGCCTAGAATAGTTTTGGTCGGCCATTTTTCTTATTGTATGATTCTTTTTGTTTGTTATTCAATATGATAGCTATGGATTTTTATTTTCTTCTGAAGCGCAAGCAAAAAAATCGAATAAGTATATCATACGATCAATGTAGTTTCCTATTTGAGAAGTATTAGTAACTATAGAGAAATTAGAAGGCAAATATGTATGGAAGGATGCAAGAATTCTGTGAAAAAAGCTTAATGTTTATTGTATCTGTGTTTTGCTCCTTTTGAGATGCTGCAAATTTTGACTGCTTTAAGTTAAAACCATAGAAGTTAAAAGCAACAATATATCGTATTTCCCTTTTCCTTCTTTGTTGCCATTATCATCCATTATCATGCTTTGTTTCTTTGCGTGGATTTTTCATATTTTCTCTTGTTCATGCTTGCGAAAACTATGCCTTTACATTCATCTAGCCAAGCTTTTTGATATCGATAAGTCATCTCCATTCCTTGGATTCTATATAGTTTATTAATTATTATTTAATTGTTTATTGTTATAAAAAGTCTTGTTATTAGTGATGGCTTAGAGATAGGTTTATCTTTTAGAGTTTGAATCAAAGTTAAGATCATCATTAGTTTCTTATAAATAGGGCGTTGGTCCCTATCTTTCAATGGTCTAGAGATATTAGTTGAGTCCAGCAAGTGTTGTGAAGGTTAGGATTTTGTTCCTTTCTTAGTTAGGGACTCGTCTCTTTCTTTTTATCAATTCTAGTTCGTATCTTCATTCAATATTTATCAAATCATTTATCATTGTCGTCGTGCAATATTGTGCATATGCATTCATATTATCGAATGCATTCGGTGATTCCACTTTTCACAACGTAGCAAATGGTGCGGTTATCTTAGAGTTTGAGTCAAGTTAGGAGTCTTCATTAGTTTCTTATAAATTTTCAATAATTTAGAAATATTAGTTGAGTCCAGCAAATGTTGTGAAGGTTAGGATTTTGTTCCTTTTGAAGGTTAGGAGGATTTGTTCCTTTCTTGATTAGGGATTTGTCTCTTTCTTTTTTATCAATTCCAGTTCGTATCTCCATTCAATATTTATCAATCATTTATCATGGTTGTCATACAATATTGTTCGTATGTATCCATATTATCGAATGCACCATTCGATGATTCTGAAATTGTATAATATTATAATATTATAAATATATTTATTATGTATATATACATTATGGTAAGAAAATAAGGTATATACCGTATTATCGGTATATACCATTTACCGTTTTATCGGTGTATACCGTACTTTCGGCATACAGTGGCAACTGCGGTATACTGAAATTCATATTGTTATTGTACCGTAAATTTTCGGTACGGTATCATACCGTATCGAAATTTACGGTATACCAAAATTTTGATATTTTCAATGTTTTTTCGATATAAGAAGTCCGACATACTGGTATTTTGGTACATTTTCCCATCCCTACTTGTGGATGTTGGCTCTATCAACCAAGTTCTTGGCTTAGATCTTATGATTTTGTTATTTCCATTTTCATTGTTAGGTAGGTAGTTATTTAGAATCTTTTCACTAAATGAAAGCTATGAGCCATCATCGTTCATTTCCTCTAGCATGACTTTGTAAACCAAATATCTTGTATATAAAAATAAGTTTCCTTTTGACTCCCACAGCTACCTTGTGCAAAGAGAATTGAATTAGTTTTTTTTTTCTTATTAAAAGAGGATCAAGTCTTGGCATAGACAACGAAATTATAATCCTCAAATTTCTACCAAACCTCAGCTATAATACTATGTTTTTGTTTTTGTTTTTGTTTTTATTTTGAAACTAAGAGTTGCTCTATTGCAGCTATAGATTTAAAAAGTTATTCATGCATTTCCTACTAAGTGATGCACATGGGCATAGATTTACAAGGGTTATTTCTAAGATAATTGCCATTTTTTGCAAGTTCATTCTTACATCATATAACCACTTTGGCCGAGCAAGCTAATTAGATTAGTATGAATGATAATATTGTTCTAAAGGAGCTCCTTACAACGGCTAATAAAAAGAAATTTAATATAACCATTTCACCACGTTGAAACATAATTGGAAAATTAGCATATCTGAAGTGTGAGATTACGTTTTCAGACGACAACCCTACCTATACTATGATGTTATAATCTAATTATTTTTAGAAACAATTAACCATATCTATTGAAATAAAATAAAAAATATAGGTTTAGTTCAAATTTAATTGAAATATACATTTCTGTTAAAAAAAAAAAAAACAAACGAAGAAGTTAGCTCAAATTTTGAATTTGATATGAGCACCAACAATTTTGAGTTATCCATCCACAATTGGTCCATGACTTAGTGGGGGGGTTTCATGAATTTCCAATGCTGATTGCCACCAATTTGGTGACAGGTTGCCTTTCAACTTTTTTTAACCTTTATTATGCCTTTTTTCTATTCATGTTAACTCATATTTAGGTTCATTTTTGTTGCTAGCAGTCACAATGTCCACACTTTCTCTTATATAATCCCAATTATTTTCTTTTATTTTTTTGACAAAACATAATCAAATCGAATATAATACTCGATTAATGGAATTGGGTCACAAACTATTGGATGATGCTGGTTCATCACAGTCGTTTGTAAATATATGTCGTTTTGAAAGTGTATAGCAAATGAGTACCAGATCTTTTAACTTTTTGCAATTAAAACTCTCCCAAAGTTTTTGATGACCCAAATTTCAAATTTCAAATTTCTGGGTTTGAGATCTTAATAGAGCAATCAAGGTTTGGACTTTGATGGATTTTGAGAAGATGGACATTTTGGCACATACGTAATTGGTCTTTTGACCCATGTGCCAAACTGGTCATCTCCTCTAGCCTATCAAAGCCCTCAGATTGTGATTCTTCGGATCAAGATATCAAATGACAGAAATTTGAAAATTTGGATTGTCACAAAATTTGAGGGAAGTTGAATGGGAAAGATGGAAAAGGTATAGGTACTTATTTGCTACCTCAAATAAGTCGGACTGAAATTGCAAATTAGGTAAAAAATTGTGGTTTAAATAACAACGGTGCCTTATATTTCAGTAAATTTTTAACTAAATTAATGACCAAAAATCAAAATATGAAAAAATATAATATACAAGACATTTATATTGTTACATTGATCAAAACTTGATTTCCGTTCATTTCAATGTATTGAAAATGAAATGGAGTCCAAATTAGGAGTACCTACAGAAAACATCAATAATGATAATTACTAAATTGGAAGATTTTTCAAATCTATTAGGAGTAATGTGAAGATAGCATGCCATTTCTTCAAATGATAATAGAGATAAGTAAAAGATAATTCAAATTCAGCATAACCTTGAGAAAAAAAAAGAATCAGTCCCCCTCAAAACGGAAAGGAAGGCAATTCCCTTCTTGTAATACTTGGATTATTACAAGACACATATAATATATTTTCTTTCTAATTGAGCACCACTTAATCCATCAGACACCTTTACACGAACAAGTATCATCACCATTTTTATACATGGTTTAGAACAACATACGTATGATACTGACATAAAAGATGAAATTCAGCAGATAATGGTTCAATTAAAGCATCGACTATTTTTTTTCTTTCGAAACAGAGCATCAACTAGTTAGAAACATACATGAAGGGTAAACAGACACCTCATCTCCTACTTTCTTCCCCAATAGGAAGATAGATTTATTATCATATCTCTATCCATTCGTGATTTCTCGTGACGTGGCCCAATGGGAGCGTGCTCCTGACTTACATCGCAAAATCCACTCTCTCTCTCTCTTCACATATATATATATATATATATATATACATACACACTCGAACAGAGTGCTACTGATCTGTCATCTGTAAATGCTCCAACCAAAAAGATACACAAACCAATCCCACAACCATTTTGTTTTCTCAACAATCCCTGCATTTAATCCAAGCATCATTCTCATCATTTTCACACACACACACAGACACTGGCTAGTGTTCTTAAGAGAAGTTCAAAAACAGAGCCCAGCTCAAGAACTGTGCATGAACAGAAAGTAAAGTTGATATCTTTTTTTCCTGGGAAATCTGCTATCTTTGGTTGTTTGGAGTAGTGAATTTTTGAGCTGTCTATACACATAAAAGATGGCGTTATGTCCATTTGCATTTTCTGGGAATTCGAGCAAAGGATTAGTAGCTGCAGATGCTCAAAAGCACACCAATTTATGCTCTCAGTGGGTACATGGTGCAGATCTACCCTTTCACCCCTTCTGCAAGAACAACCAGGTCCCAAATATTTTCTTTTATCTTGTCATTCTTTGAATAATAGTATATAAATAAATTCCTTGTGGTTTTGAACGAACGTGCATTACTCGTACTATTTGGGATGTGACTAAGTATGTATATTGATAATCTTGACCAGCAAAGTTAACGCTGTAATATCAATAGCTGTTATAAAATAGAATTCTAGATTTCTTGATTGGGAAGAGAGGTTGTGTGCTATCATTGTTTAAATTATGGAGTTTTTTTGTTTTATTTTTGGGTGTATACTAGGAATAGGCTGCATTTATCTTCAGCTGGGAGCTTAGGATTGCAACAATTGATTGAAATGTTTGTTTTCTACTGGTTTTTTAATAATTGAAGGTTAGGAAGAGCTCAACAGGAATTTGTGCAACACTGTCTGAGGAATACTTCTCACAAAAGCCTCCAACTCCCCTTTTAGATACCATCAACTATCCAATTCACATGAAAAACCTCTCCACTAAGGTACTTACTATACATATCTTTCCAAGATATTAAATTTTCTGAAAAATTGAGGGAGTCCCTCTTTTCTAAAATGACTGAAACTTGAACTCAGGAACTGCAACAACTGGCCAACGAACTCCGGTCCGACGTGATCTTCAACGTGTCCAAGACTGGGGGTCACCTGGGATCAAGCCTTGGTGTGATTGAGCTAACCGTGGCTCTTCATTATGTGTTCAATGCTCCTCAAGATCGAATTCTGTGGGATGTTGGCCACCAGGTGATGATTCTTCTTCATCACTACCTAGCTTGTGAAACTTGTGCTCTATGTTTTACATCATCAATTTGTACTTTTTAGTGCTGATGGTCTGATTCTGCATGCTGTAGGCTTATCCACACAAAATTCTGACCGGAAGAAGAGACAAGATGCCGAGTTTAAGACAGACCGGTGGTCTCTCTGGTTTCACAAAGCGGTCTGAGAGCGACTATGACTGCTTTGGTGCCGGTCACAGTTCCACAACTATCTCTGCAGGACTAGGTATGATCCTTTGAAATTGACCTGTCTATGTAAGATAAGTAGAAATAAAAATGTAAATCTCATGTTACTCTGAATTAGATAACTAATTTAGGATTGCTTACCAGGGATGGCTGTGGGAAGGGATTTGAAAGGAAGAAAAAACAATGTAGTGGCTGTGATAGGTGACGGGGCTATGACAGCAGGTCAGGCCTATGAAGCAATGAACAACGCTGGCTACCTGGACTCAGACATGATCGTTATTCTCAATGACAACAAGCAAGTTTCGTTACCCACTGCTAATCTGGACGGGCCAACTGCTCCTGTGGGAGCCTTGAGCAGTGCTTTGAGTAGGTTGCAGTCAAATCGGCCACTCAGAGAGCTAAGGGAAGTCGCTAAGGTTAGTATCACGAATGAGAATATTACCTCTTCTGCTATCTGTAGAATGGTGTTGACATTTGTTGAGGTTGTTTCAGGGTGTCACCAAGCAGATCGGAGGGCCTATGCACGAGCTCGCTGCAAAAGTCGATGAGTATGCTCGTGGGATGATCAGTGGTTCTGGATCGACACTCTTTGAAGAGCTCGGACTTTACTACATCGGTCCAGTTGACGGTCACAATCTTGATGACCTGACAGCGATTCTTAGAGAGGTCAAGAGTACTAAAACAACGGGACCAGTGTTGATCCATATTGTGACTGAGAAAGGCAGGGGATATCCTTATGCAGAGAAAGCTGCAGATAAATACCATGGTAAATCATTATTTATATGACCATGTAAATGGACGAAGTATATACATGAACAGCTAAATATATAATAATTTATGTCCCAAATCTTCTGGAATTCATGAGCTCACCTTTTACAGGAGTGACCAAGTTTGATCCAGCAACAGGGAAGCAGTTTAAATCGAGTGCTCCAACTCAGTCTTACACAACCTACTTTGCTGAGGCTCTGATTGCAGAAGCTGAAGCAGACAAGGATATCGTAGCAATCCATGCAGCAATGGGAGGTGGGACGGGTTTGAACCTCTTCCAACGCCGTTTCCCAACAAGGTGTTTTGATGTTGGGATAGCAGAACAGCATGCCGTAACTTTTGCTGCGGGTTTGGCCTGTGAAGGGATCAAACCCTTCTGTGCAATCTACTCATCCTTCTTGCAACGAGCTTATGACCAGGCAAGCCAACGCCTCTTTTCCATGTTGATTTCCTCAAGATGCAGAAGTCTTAACAAAATTGTTTGTTTCTTGATTCAGGTAGTGCACGATGTCGATTTGCAGAAGCTGCCTGTTAGGTTTGCTATGGATAGAGCTGGCTTAGTGGGAGCAGATGGCCCAACACATTGTGGGGCTTTTGATGTTACTTTCATGGCATGCCTTCCCAACATGGTGGTGATGGCTCCTTCGGATGAGGCTGAATTGTTTCACATGGTTGCAACTGCTGCAGCAATAGATGACAGACCAAGTTGCTTCCGTTATCCAAGAGGTAATGGTATAGGTGTGGAGTTGCCGCCTGGAAACAAAGGCAAACCCCTCGAGGTACTTCTCTGTTCCTCCTCTTTTAGTCCCAATGTATTAACACTGTGTGAATAAACCCAACTGAGGTAATTTTGCATATGTTCTTTAGATCGGGAAGGGCCGTATACTAATTGAAGGAGAGAGGGTGGCTCTCTTGGGTTATGGATCAGCAGTTCAGAGCTGTTTGGCTGCAGCTGCCTTGGTAAAAACCCGTGGTTTACAGTTGACAGTAGCTGATGCTCGTTTCTGTAAGCCATTGGATCATGCTCTTATACGAAGCTTGGCCAAATCACACGAGGTCTTAATCACTGTGGAAGAAGGGTCAATTGGTGGTTTTGGATCTCATGTAGCTCAGTTCATGGCCTTGGATGGGCTCCTTGATGGAAACTTAAAGGTACAACTCTTGAATTACAGATTTATGAATACTACTATACTAAAACAACCAAATAAGCCAAACAAGTAAATTCTCGTTGTCAAATGATTATGAAAACAGCTACTTACCAAGATTTACTTTTACTTTTGTAACTGAAATTTTCCTGCAGTGGAGACCATTGGTTCTTCCTGATCGATACATCGACCACGGAGCCCCGTTGGATCAACTGATGGAAGCAGGGCTGACGCCTTCTCACATTGCGGCGACTGTCTTTAACATTCTAGGGAAGGCTAGGGAGGCTCTCGAGATCATGTCATAGATCGAAGAGCTGTACAAAAAACAACAAACTATGAAATATAGAGTTAGCTTCAGCTTATCTAGTTTCCTATAATCACATTGCTACTCTAATAACTAAATGACTTATTACATCACATCTTTAACTTTCACAATCATTGAACATGACTCCAAAATTATTCAAAATCTAGTGCTAAGCAACAGTAAACAAATATGCAAATATTCTAGTCTTGAGCTAAAACTCCATACCCTATTTAAGTTGGAAGCGAACAAGTTTGTATTTGCATGTCGAAGCATCTAACAATGTCATTCATGGCAGAGATTGCAGCTGTTGAACCAGTTGCACATTCTCTTCATCAATGTTTATGAAGTTGGGGCGACGGCTAAAAAATAAATCCTCCAGAAAGCAGGGGTTACTACACGAGCATGACCTTAGTATCAAATTCTCCACTGCAGGTGTGTGTGAACTATCTCGAACATATCTAGTGTTATCATCACACACATATTTTATATAAAGTCGGGATAGGATCAGCAATTTGACAAGTATGTTCAACAAAGAGAACCATGAGCATGAAGAACAGGGCTTATTTCCATTTCCTACTAGTTATTTTGATCTACACTTCTACCCAGGAACTTAAAATTTCGAATATTTCAAACTCCGCATTCACGATTAAATACTAAAAAAATGCTCATGTGCTCAAATCACGCCTATATAAGCGATCTTCAATATCAAAAAATCCAAATGCAAGTACTTGAGCATGGTCGTTCACCATTTACAGTTAAGACTGGAACAAGTTACCACTTTACTCCTCTGGAAATCGAACGGTGGCCTGATAAAGAAATAATCTAGCTAGGGTTTAGGATTCAAGCACCTCATCTGATTTGGTTTCCTTCCACCCGTAGCCTGAAAGCCTTGATCTTTTGGTTTCGATCTTTATACCTCTACATAGTCTTCGATAGGAGAGCCCATCGAGCAGCTATTGTTTCATCCATTCACGATTGTATGTGCTGAATAATTTCTGATTCGCCATGGGAGGACCTCCAATATTAGATGGGTTACCTAATCCTCTTGCACATGTTAAAATATTTAAATATTTTATGATCAAATTTATTTTTGATCTCTCACCATTATGTGCTGCCTATTCACATGTAAAACTAGTTTAATTTTTTTTGTTCTAAATCGTGTAACTAAACAAATAATTTCCAGTAGTCTGGGTTTCGAAGCTTGCATTAGATGCAAATCCTTGCAATTTAAGGGCACCTTCAATGCGAGTGTTGTGGTCCCACCCTTTAGGACGGGACGCACGGGGAATGTGTTGTGGGGTGGCTGGTGGGACTGGCGGCTCGCAGTAAAGGGAAATAGGGTATGCTACATTGCCACTCGCCTTTTCCTTCTCAGCCAATCACGATGTGTGTGATTCCCACTTGCTGGCCACGCGAGTGGGCATCATATATGCATAATTTATTTATTTTTAAATTTTTTTAAATTCAAAATTTATATTTAATAATTATTTATTTTGAATTGTGTCGTTGGGCAACGGTCTTTGACCATTTTTGTGTGTTTTTTTAAAATCATCGCATCCCCTTCAATAAATACCTCATATTTCTCATTTCATTTTTCACACCACTTATCTTCTCCTTCTTCATTTTCTCTCAATTTTCTCACTTTCTTTCATATTTCTCTCCAACCCTAGTGCAAATTATAAGTCCATACTACAACGCTGATGATGACAGTTCAAACAATGATTGTGAAGAACCTTATTTCGATGATTCAATTGGTCACTGTGAGTTATTATTTGCAGCATTCTCTAGCAGATGCACCTGAAGTCCGATAGGGGTACGTGCACTAGGAACAAGAAGTTGTTGCCGCCCGACTCGTGGATAATTATTTCTCTGACAAACTGCTATGGGGGAAAGATGTATTTCAGTGACGGTTTCATATGCGCATGGATTTATTCTTGTGCATAAGATGTATATAATCTGCTTTCCACCTACATAAATCACATCAATTCAAATATAAAATTTAAATTTGACTATATTAAGTTGATTTATACTTATAAATATATTGATATGCTGCATCAAAGCACTTAGAAGCTTTTGCGTGTTCTCAAGTTCTACAAATTAAAAACATAAGTTTGTAATAAAACCGTACACTTTTTCATGAGAATAGTTCTAAGATTTAGTTCTATAACATGAATCTTTTACCAAATTAGTATATATGATTCAATAATTAACTTCATATCATTAACCAACAAAGGTGTATAAATAAGGTTTATTAACAAGCAATTTGACAAAAGCTCCTTTAAAAATTTCAGCTTTCCAACTTTCTTAAGAGTCCGTTTGGTAAAATGGATTGGAATTGATTTGGAATTATAATTATATGGAATTGAATTTGAAGTTTTGGTATTACAATTCAATTCCAAATTCTTTGTTTGGTAAAATCAAGTATTTGATATAGAATTGATTTGTAATTCCAAATCATTTGTT
>JAYDZE010542685.1:0-14383 GCA_034509125.1 Monilaria moniliformis
GTATCACAAGTTCAGTGGGAGTAAATGCATTTTCTTGGTGTTGTATGTCGATGACATACTACTTGCCACTAATGATTCAGGATTGTTGCACGATACCAAGAGATTTCTTTCAAATAATTCTGAAATGAAAGATCTTGGGGAAACCTATTTTGTATTAGGAATCCAAAGATATCGGGATCGTTCTCGAGGTATTCTCAGATGATCACAAAAGGGATATATAGAAAAAGTGCTTAAAAGGTTTGAAATGCATAATTGCAAATCAGGAGATACCCATGTGGCTAAATGAGGCAAATTTAGTCTTAGTCAATGTCCTAAATCCAAACTTGAGATTCAGGAAATGCAAAAGATTCCATATTCTTCAGCTATTGGGAGTCTAATGTATGCTCAGGTCTGTACAAGACCTGATTTGGCTTTTATTGTTGGTATATTAGGCAGATATTATGTAACCCTGGTATGGATCACTGGAAAGTAGCCAAACGGGTTATGAGGTATCTACGGAGAACAAAGGATTACATGCTCACATACAGAAAATCGGATCATCTGGAGATCATAGGGTAATACTGAATCTGATTTTGCTGGATGTCAAGATAGTAGAAGATCCACTTCGTCTTACATTTTTCCGTTGGCTGGATGAGTCATTTCCGGGAGAAGTGCTAAGTAGATGCTTGTAGCACCCTCCACTACGGCAGCAGAATTTGTAGCTTGTTATGAGGCATCCAATCATGGAATATGGTTGTGAAATTTTGTCACTGAGCTGCGTGTTGTTGAAAGTATTGAAAGACCACTTAAGTTATATTGTGACAATAACTCTACAATGTTATATTCTAATAACAATAGGAGCTCTACTAAGTTAAAACATATTGACATAAAGTTTCTGGTTGTGAAAGAAAGAGTTCAGAGTATACAGATTGCTATAGAGCATATAGGGACAGACTCAATGATAGGGCTTACTAAGGGATTACCACCCAAGGTCTTTCATGAGCATACAACTCATATGAGTATTATATTATTTGAGGATACTTCGGTTTAGTGGGAGTCTGTATTAATTTTGCTCTATACTTGGTCTTGGACATATATGTTATGAATTTGGTTGATTCTGTACAGAAACAAAGTGTTTGATTTATCTGCACTCTGTTGTGTTGATATTTGGTTGAACTCGCTAAGGAATAATGTTGGACCAGTTGGAAATAGGCATGGTTAGATCACATTACATAAAATTTCCATGTTACGCTCCATGATTGATTTGTTATTGGTCGTATTGTTATATGTGAATACTGATGGGTTTAGTCACGCGTAATGTGATAAAAGCCTCTTTAGTCCTATATCAGTGCAGTCAATTGCAAGATTGTTTAAAAGTTACTTCTACATATGATAGCAAAGTTTGAGCTCATTCAGATAATATATATTTATCTAGTGTCATGTGTTGTCCAAATGAGAGATTGTTAGAAAAAATTTAATATGGGCTATCACATGTCAAATTAAATGTGTATGGCTATCATTAAAGAGACCAGATTAAAGTTATCAATTAAGAATTATAGTTATGGGCCTAAAGAATATTAAATAAATCATAGATTTTAAAGTGTAAATAGTATAAAGTGATTTTTAATTTGTTGAGTAACCAAATTGAAAATAAAAGAACTTATTGTTATTGTTGGAAAGATTGAGAAAATCGTGATTAAAGGAGGAAAATATCAAATCAAGAATTTGTAATAGAATAGTTTTTTATTTCCTTACATAGTTTCTATGTTTCTATGTTTGCACCTATAAAGAGGTGATGTAAACTTTACAACGGTTAAGTAGCAATATACAGAAAATTGTTCTATTCCCTAAAATATGAGCCCTATACCATTCAACATGGTATTAGAGCGGGTGAAATTAGGAACTCAGAAGAGAACTCATCATTGTTCCGATTAACCCTTCTCGACCCTTTTCCAGATCAAAGAATACCTGTAAAAATCAAACCAATAACCATGTCAGATATTACAACTTTTGAGCAGAACCAACAAATTGCAAAAACATCACGAAACAATGAAAACGTGATCTTACCCATCAAACTCGACGGGAGCAATTTCCCGTTATGGTCCCGACTTATCTAAGTCGCCATTGATAGCCGAGGGAAGACAAGTCACATAACGGGTATGCTGCCTCCTCCCCGCATCAATGACCCCACATACCTGCAATGGGAAGAAAACGACCTCACAGTGTTTGCTTGGATTGTACAAAACATAGAAACAAGGTTAGTACACAATTTTGTCCAACATCGGACAACTTTAGCCATATGGAAGAGCCTCAATGTCACGTATGGAAGTGGCACAGATACAGTGCAAATTTATGACTTGGAAGTTCGAGCAAATAAGATCAGCCAAAATCAACACACCCTTGAAGATTATTGGAACGACCTCCAGGCCACTTGGATGGACATCGATCAAAGACAGAGTTGTCCAATCCGATGCTGTGAAGAAGGCATCAACCAATACAACATTCACGTTGAAAGCCGCCGCTTCTTCCAATTCCTCGCCGGCCTCACCGAGAACTACGAGAATGTCCGGAGATACATCCTAAAAGAGCAACCCCCACCCTTAGCCGAAGCCGCCTTCGCTCGAGTAAAGCGAGAAACCGCAAGACTCCAAATTCTCAAATCGGCGACCGAAGGAGGCGACAGGTCATCACCGAGCATCGGATCTTGGTTGGTGGCTCGCAATCCGGTCCCTCCAGAGCCGGATTGGGGCAGACCCGTCTCCGATAGTGGCAAGATCCAGCAGCCCAGACACATCTCCCGCTCCGGTGGACCATTACCGCGGGAGACGGAGAAGGAAAAGAAGGACAGACTTTTCTGCACCCATTGCGGCATGGCTAAACACACCCGGGAGCAATGCTTCAAGCTCGTCGGGTTTCCCGACTTGTGGGAAGAAAACAAAAAGAAGAGTAAAAGACGAGCTGCTGTTGCAGCCACTGGAGACGAAACCGAAATAGGCAGCGCCACCGTTGCCATGGGTGGCCCGAGGACCTCCACATGTCACAGCGACGAGCGGCGGACGCCAATTTCGGGCAGCACCAGTGAAGCGGCGGGAAGAGCAGCAGCTAGGAGTTCTGATGGTGAAAGGGGCGCCCCAATTAGAGGTATAGGGTTTGGTGATTTATCACCAAACCCTTCCACTTTTCAAAAATATAAACAGATTACCCCAAATATGCCTTTATTACAATTGCAGCCCCATATTTATAATCAGTTCCACAGTGCACCTTCAACTTCTAGGAAATTACGTGCAACACCCCATATTAGTAATAAGTTGTGGACAGAACCCATTTCTTGTAACAATATGTTTCAAGCCTTAGATCAAAACTCTATTGGCTGTACTGCTCAACATAAATCGGATAAAAATGATCATGCTTGGATATTTGACTGTGGAGCCACCGACACCATGACATATGACCAAACTGATATTTTAAAACCATCTGAACCCCGAAAGTCTCAAGTTCAGACTGCTGACGGGGAATTAACTGAGGTGTTGGGGGGAGGAACTGTGGAAATTTCTCCCACACTTCGTTTGTCAAATTGCCTATATGTTCTCTCGCTTTCCCACAAGCTTCTTTCTATCAGTCATGTTACCAATGATCTAAATTGCACTGTGATGATGCATCCACATTTTTGTGTCTTGCAGGATATCAGTACGGGGAAGATAATTGGACGTGGCACTGAAAAATAGGGGTTCTACTATGTGGACGAGATTGCACAACAAGGAACTGTAATGCTCGCTCACGGCACTGCTCATCGGGAAATGTGGCTTTGGCATAGACGTCTCGATCATCCATCCCCGGATTATCTGCATTTTCTTTTTCCTACTTTAGTTCAAAATAAAACCTTGCAATGTGAGACATGTATGTTAGCTAAAAGTCATAGGCAATCTTTTAAGTCTACTCATACTCGAACTCAGTTCATTTTTTCGTTAGTTCATTCGGATGTTTGTGGCCCTGCCCCTGTCTTGGGAGGACAGAATTTTAAATATTTTCTCTTATTTATTGATGACTGCACCCGAATGACCTGGTTCTATTTTCTAAAAAATAAATCTGAGGTATATGATAAATTTGTTTTGTTTTATGCTATGATACAAACTCAATTTCAAACATGTATCAAAATTCTTAGGTCAGATAACGGGGGGGAATATGTCAACACCGCCATGAAAACCTTCTTTGCAGAAAAAGGTCTTATCCATCAAACCGCCTGTTCGTATACACCTGAACAAAATGGTGTAGTAGAACGAAAAAACTAAATCCTCCTTGAAATGACCCGAGCCCTACTGATTGAGTCTCGGGTTCCCTAACTTTTTTTGCCAGAAGCCCTTGCCACCTCCGTATACCTTATCAATCGCCTTCCCACTAAGGTACTTTACTCCAAAACACCTCTTCAGCTTTTGTCCCAACATTCCCAGATTCCACCTACTTTATCCCTCCAACCTCGAGTGTTTGGATGTTCTGTGATTGTGCATATTCTCAAACATAATCGCACAAAGTTATCCCCCTGCGCAGTGAAGTGTGTCTTCGTAGGTTATGGAATCCAACAGAAGGGCTATCGCTGCTATGACCATAGAACCCGTCAAGTTCATACCACCATGAATTGTGATTTTGTTGAAAATGAATACTTTTACCATCTTAGTGGTTAGGGGGAGAGTAGGGATGATGTTTTTTACCCCCTAAGCTGGTCTCCAAAGTCCTTTGTGTCGTCATATATGTCACCACATTTTTCGGGAGTGGAGCCAATAGAAACAGTTAACAATTCCGCTGTGCAAACGTCTGACACAAATGTACAAACTCCTGAGACACATGATCCCACTCCAACGTCTTTCCCCACTCAACTGATATCCGAGGTAGTAAGTCCTGAACCTACTGAATTACCTAATGAGGCATATATTTCTGATGATATGGAGACTAGAGAACAGGAGGAAACCGTGGCTATAGATGGAGATGCAAGACGTTATACTCTTCCTCCAAGAACTACACGAGGCATTCCACCAAAATGGTACTCACCAGAGAGGACGAGTCGTCAGCTCTCTGAAACAGCCAAGGCTTTTGAAACAGCTCTATATGAAGGATAACACATTCCACAAACCGTGGAGGAAGCCATTGAATCAGAACACTGGAGAAAAGCAATGGAGAAATAAATAGAGGGATTAATCAGGAATAAAACATGGGAAAAGAGTCACCTCCCTAAAGAAAAGAAACTCATTGGATGTCGGTGGGTGTTTACTATTAAAAGAAAACCAGATGGCTCGATTGAGAGATACAAAGCACAACTAGTGGCAAAGGGGTACACTAAGATGTATGGCGTAGACTACGATGAGACCTTCTCCCCAGTTTCTAAAATGAACACCATCCGGGTCCTTCTATCCATCGCTGCAAGTCGGGATTGGCCCCTTCATCAGTATGACGTTACTAATGCTTTTTTACATGGCGAACTGAAGCAGGAAGTTTACATGGAGGTTCCACCTGGCTTTAAGGCAGAGTTCGAGAAAGGAGAGGTCTGTAAGCTCAAGAAGACTTTATATGGGCTAAAACAATCACCAAGAGCATGGTTCGGGAGATTCACTGCAGCAATGCAAAAAAATGGTTTTACACAGAGTAATTATGATCACACTCTGTTCGTGAAGAAAAATGGGGACTTAATCACCTATTTAATTATATATGTTGATGACATGATAATAACAGGAAGTGATAATGAAGAGATTGAGCAGCTGAAACAAAGTTTATTTGCAGAATTTGAGATGAAGAATTTAGGAGATCTGAAGTATTTCCTATGCATTGAAGTCCTAAGGTCTCCTCGAGGAATTTTCATCTGCCAGAAGAAGTACATTCTTGATCTACTTGCAGAAACCGGCTTGCTAGATTGCAAACTCTCAGACACACCCATTGCTGTGAATCACAACCTCCAAATTATTGAAGGATCAACACCAGCAGACCGAGGACAATATCAGCGCCTAGTTGGCAAACTTATCTATCTATCTCATACTCGGCCAGACATCGCATATGCTGTAGGAGTAATAAGTCAGTTTATGCATTGCCCTCAAGTTGATCATATGGAAGTTGCTCTAAGGATTGTAAGGTATCTCAAGAGAACCTATGGACACGACCTTTTGTTCAAGAAAAGTAGTCACTTGGAGGTTTGTGGCTACACCGATGCAGATTGGGCAGGTAATCCGGTCGATAGAAGATCTACAGCCGGATACTTCACATTTGTAGGGGGAAATCTTGTGATATGGCGAAGCAAAAAACAGAAAGTTGTGGCATTGTCAAGTGCAGAAGCCGAATTCCGAGGAATTAAAAGTGGTCTCACTGAGATCTTATGGCTGCACAAGTTGCTTGGTGAGATTGGTTTTGCTCCAACTCATACGAGTCAGATCTTCTGTGATAACAAAGCTGCGATCAGTATATCAGAAAATCCAATCCAGCATGATAGGACCAAACATGTGGAGGTGGATATGCATTTCATCAAAGAGAAAATTGAGTCCGGGGTCATCGAGCTTCCACATATCAGATCTGAGGACCAATTAGCAGATATCCTAACCAAAGCAGTCACCTTCAAAAACTTTGTGGACGTTTTGGGCAAGTTAAGTATCGGGAATCCCGTTACTTAACTTGAAGGGGAGTGTTGGAAAGATTGAGAAAATCATGAATAAAGGAGGAAAAGATCAAATCAAGAATTTGTAATATAATAGTTTTTTATTTCCTTACATAGTTTCTATGTTTCTATGTTTGCAGCTATAAAGAGGTGATGTAAACTTTACAACGATCAAGTAGCAATATGCAGAAAATTGATCTTATTCTATTCCCTAAAATATGAACCCTATACCATTCAATAGTTATATTTGAGTTATGGTCCCCAAATGATAGATTACATTCCATATTATGTATTCTCTCTGCAGAAGATTTCATAAGGGTGAATTTGATCGTTTGGAAGACTATAATGAATTTGATCAAAGACATTCATGGATTCAGGTACGCTTTCATATTCAAATTAATCTCGGATTATCATCATAGATGATTCAATTTTCATTCAACATCACTTTCATCAATTCCTTTCTTAACTTTGTGAGTTTTTTCTCTTCTCTTCTCCATCAAGCTTTTTGATGTCTTCATATACATTGTGGAGTGTTTTGAGATCAAGAGTGAGTTGGTTGTTGTATTTGGTGAGACCCTCGGCCTCCCCAGACATTTCAATTAGATCGGCATCGATCAACCAAACAATCGAGTCGCCTGGGCTTGCGGTGGAGGGCTGTGGGCTGGCATCCGGCAGCAGCGGCAGCGGCGCTTTGCCTATTATCTGGCCTGTTGACCTCAGTATGTTGAATGCTTTCTTCCACATTGACAATTTCTAGGGGCAAAGTTGAGCAGCTTGTCTCCCTGGGCTGTTGTCTACTTTTTTGCTTGGAGGAGATGGTCGAATGTGTTCGGTGTTTGGATCACCATCCTCTTTCTTTTCATTCTGCCTGGCTGATTTTGGATCGCTCGACATGATCGACCACTCTCACCAACAAATTCACTCTCTCTTTCTCTGTTCCTTTTTTTTTTTTTTTATGGAGAAAAATGTAGAAGGGCAAAGTGACAGATGAGAGACGTCAAGATGGAGATCAGCTAAAATAGAGATTGTGCAATAAGCTATGGTGATCCCTGGAGTGCGAGCCAAGAAAAAGAAAAGAATTCCTTCTGCTTTTATCATCCATAAGTTAAATAATACCTTACTCTTGTATTGCAAAAGGATTGGGCTACAGTTTTGAACCTGCGGAGAATCCAGTAAAGGAGTTCTACTTTTTGTTTCTGGTACGTAAGATACATAAAACATACCAATTAATATTGATGTTTACCAGCCTTTCCTTCGTAAATAATACAGTTGTAAATAATACAGCTTTCATCTGCCATATACAATCTATTTTGACTCAGTGCAGATTTTAATAAATACGAATGAAAGTGGATGGAAAAAGTTAATGAAATATGAGTATCACTTTATATATTAGTTTATCATGAAATATGAGTGAAATAAGTTAGTAGAATGTTGAGTCAATTACAAAAAAATAATAAAAGTGAAATGAGACATTTTATTGTGGATATCATTTTTTGGCAAAATGGAACATTTTATCATGGATTGAGGGAATATTTTTTTTAATCTCATTTAACATGACCCAAAATCTATTTTGAATTTTCCTTTTTATAATGGCTTATCTCCAAAAATTGCCTTAATAAGTAGGATCTCTTTTATTTATAATCATAGAAACTATTTTTTTAATATTCGTGTCCAATACTTTTGAGCCATATTAAGTGAGACAGATGGAGCATAAGTGAGTTCCTTAATTAATCAACTGTTTTTTTATATATAAATAAGGAAAGAAGAAAAATAAATCTGAGTTCCTTGATCTGGTTAGATCATTCACTAATATCTCAGCTACAATTTTTTTCATTCTTGAATCTCACACAAAAACAACATTTGAAGGACACCAATTAAGCTCATCTGGAATTAGGATATATTAATTCTTCATATTTTGGGTAGCAAATCCCAGTTGTTGGTGAGTTGGGTCATCGATTCGACCCATACCATTTAGCCAGTTTTCTTGAATAATTCACACTTTATTTCCCAATAATTAAGATATAATTCTCTTCAGAAAGATAAATATCTTTATTAAAGTAACAACTTTGGCATTCTTACATAGAATTTTTCTTGTAAAAGAATTATGATAATTTACATTTACCATTACAGTCCGACAAACAAGTACAAACATCATATGTACACCAATTTCGACATCATAAGCAGCAACGGACTCCACATTGCCAGAATATTTTGTGGAATTTTCCCTGGAGTATTTGAACAACGATTCCGCCACCTCACATAAATATGATCAGCATATTCCCAGATTCCAGCACAGTTTAAAGAAACTCACTGAAGACGCCTTCATCCCCATAAGTTAGTGTAGGCAACAAACAATTCACACGATCCCTACCACAGAAGTCGGGAAAATAATGGTGCCGTTGGAGGTTTGTTGCATGGAGAGAAGTTGTGGACACTTGGTTGACACAACTAAAGGCGGACATAACTCCAAGTATGCTTTACTATCCTCGGGGAAGCTTCCCACGCATATGGTGTCCCCTCTCCCATGCCAGATCCCATCCTGGACGTTGTTCATCTCCAACGTCCTCGATTCCTGCTCAAGTTCACGAATTGTAGTGAATCACTTTTACAACTCATGGTTCATACTCCAATTTAGTTTGTCTATTTGCTCTGTCGTTTCACATTTATTTCTTTACAGAGGAGATGTGGGGTGGGATTGTGAATTTTCTGTTTAGTAAATTTAGTTGTACGAGTGTGGAAAACAAAATCTAACGTGAGGATGGACCTGACTTAACATGCAGCTTGGACAAATAGCATGGTAAACGAAATCATCAAAGGAAGTATCACCACCCTGCACAAGCAATATATAGTCGCATCAGCTATCAAGATTTGCAAACATCTGGGAGTATAAAGTATCAAACATCAACATATGCAAGCAAATGAGATGAGAGCAGAATGAAAATGTACTTATTGTATGTAGATCACAGAGCATGTAAGGAGATACACGTATATCCAAACGTACTCAGGAAGCGGTGAAACCATACTAGTGAAAAAGTAATTTTAAACAGAAAAAACTTGGGAAGAACTGAGTTTAGAGAATAAGTAATGTTGAGACAAGTAGCCAAAGGAAGAAAAGTTAACCATGAAATCATTTTCATTGGCTGAAATGCCAAAAGATAGAGGCTTGGAGAACAAGCAGCAAGAAGAGACAACAAAAAACTAGAAATACAATCAGAAGACTAGCAATTACAAAATATAGTAAACAAATAAAGGATTTGGAAGTAACGGAAAACAAATGGTATTGTTGTTATCCTGTTGACAGTGATTTGAATTTGTATAAGTAAAATCAACCCATTACACAGAAAAGGTATCAAAGAAAATATTGTACAAAGGCAAAACAAGATATACTCACTCTATCCTGCTAGAAGAAAACTCAAGTGTGCTTCTGTAGTTAATACCAAAGATGCCACAGGTTTTCAAGATCCATAATGTATGTAAACTAGGAGATTGTAACACCTTTTCCATTTTGGAAGTGGATCAAATTGAAATTAAGGTGATATGAAGAACAATTAGCAACTACTAAATAACTATTATAAAATATTGGAACAAATTGTATATCTCATATGGGTTCTCTTTCTCCACCATTTACATTTCTCAAGCCTATCAAATTTTTCCTGTTGTGCACTTTCTTAAACAACTTGTATACCTCATATGGGTGACTGTTGCTAATGTCCCCCCCCCCCCCTGAATGAGCTCACAAATACTGGCAATGTGGGAAATATCAATCATCACCAGTCACCCTAACCTTAGCATGCAGTGAAATCTGCGTGCAGTTACATGGATAAAAGACTTGACCTTTGAAACTGAAATGATAGTATTACCTAGTAGAAAATAGTTTTAGAAGGCAATGCTTACTTTTATATTGAACTTCTTCTTTATCTGTATGCGGTAATATCCCATATATGTTCCAACTGAGAGAGCAAATGATATAGCCAAATACAGAAAGTAGCATTTTCTGGTTATTGTGAACGCTAGCAGGCTAGAAAGGGCAATGACAAGAAGAATCAAGTGGATAGATCCCTGCACAAATTCACACAAATTCAATACTCAGCAATGAGAAAAACTGATTTTAGAAGTACTAAGCAAGCATGATTGGCAATGTCAAAGAATCAACTCCTACAAAGTTTAAACTTCTTTAACCGATTAACAGAAATCTTTTGCTCCCCTGATGAAAGCTTCTCCAGATATATATCAGTTGCACAAAAAATAAACTCACTAGTTAACTATTTGAAGACAATCAAAACCCTTCCACACAATTTCTTCAGGATATTCAGATTCTGCATAAACTAATTCGGACTGTAAGATTACAAATACATTTGCACATACTCCTTAATCTATAGGTCACCAGGCAACTCCAATGGGTAAGTTGAATACAAATGCTCCATAAGAATGAACAGTACATTTACCTGAAGAAAACAAGAACCAAATCCAGCTCGTTTCATATTCTTGCCAAATCTGTAACAGGGGCAACTGCAACAAATGGCAATCTAATCACACAACCACCTGATCAATTTATGTGCATAACAAGTTAAGGACTCCAAAAGCTAATTTTTAATCCACATAACTACTTAATGAACAGAAATGAAGCAAGATTCCTTGGGCTGACTCCTGCCTTAAATTTTACTATTAAGTTAAACTTCAAAATTTTACCACCTTAAATAGTTTAAAGTGCCTCACTTTTCTAATCCCATAAAGGTAAACAAGAAATCACTTCACCCCCATAAGAAATTTTTTACTCCTTTTGATTATGAACATTACAGTTAGTCATAATCAAGAAAGATGGAATACCCAAACTAATCTGAATTAAGTTATATGTTCAAAGCCCTTTCAACCTAACAAAAACCATCGGCTACATCTCCTTTCCTACTGAGTGAAAATTAATTAACTTCCTCAAACAGTGGTAAGCGTTAAATTGACGCCAAAACCAGAACGGCCATTTCCAAAATTGAACCAGCTTTATTTACAAACAAACAGTTCACCCCAACAACATAAGGGAAATTTAACAAAACAGAAAAGAAAAGGACGCCAAAAATAACAAAAAGAAGATTCAATTCACCGTACTAGAACCCAGAAAAAAGATATCCGAAATAAAAGCAAAACCCAGAACCCCTCAAAGAAAAAATTATATCTAAAAAATAAATAAATTAAAAGCTGGTTAAGGACGACAAAGTACCAGGAGGATTGAAGAGCAAGACGCCGATCATCGAAGCAGTCGTAAAAGAGCTCACCTTCCCACATTCTATGCACTCCGCCTCCATATTCATGATAATTAGACAAAGCATGTTCCTCTTCATTATCTCCGTTTAGCTTTCTCCAGTTCCCTTGCTGTGCCTGCATAGCCACCGTCGAGCACAGCATGTCGAAATCCAACACGGCAACTTCCTCCCGCAACAACCTCTCCTCCTCCGCAGCCGCCTGTTCGCCGCCTCTCTTCTCCAGCTCCGCCATAATCGAAAAGGGGTTCGCTTCTGTTGTGCCTCCTGCAACGGCCCTTTGGGTCAGCATTACCTCTGCCGATAATCGATTGATTATGCAGAGAATTAGGATAAAAGCGAATTAATTATGGGGTTGTTTAAACAACAACAAAATAATGGAGAGGGATTGTATCGGGGTATAAAGGCAAAGAGGCAAAGAATGGTTGAATGCTGGTTGGCGCCAGTTTAATGTGATGGTGGGCCAACGGATATATTAAGGGCGCCGCGGCCACCGCGCAATTTGAGGGTTTTATAATTATTTATATTTTGTTGTATTGATAATTGATTGATGGTAAAATCATAGTATCAATAATGAAAAGGGTTGGGTTGGGTTGGGTTGGGTTGGGTTTAGGTGGTATGATCTGTAAATATTATCTAATTGGATAAGTCTGTATATGTGATCCAATGATTGTTGGCCGCTGATTAAGCTTTCGGCTGCTGCTCATCTAATTAAACAACCAAATCAAATATTTTCTGAAAATTCTCATCCATATATACATTTGTCTGTGTGTGTATTTTATCTGAAAATAAGGCAATTCTCAGCAATTCTGCTTGGTAAGGTCGAATTCTTTGGGAAAATTTATTCAATAACTGCGAGTGTCAAGTACTTCGAGGGGATAACAAAACCGGTAAAGGACGGCCGCACCCGCCCATCCATTCGCGCGATTCATCATCTTCTCTTCTTCGGGATATAATAATACCTCAACTTTTTGTAGCTTAGGTAAGAATTGAAAAGGTGGATGTAATAGATTTCCATGTAATAAAATATTGGATAATTTCTCAAACAAGTACCAATTTTTCATTTTCTTTTATGTTTCGAATATGCTAATTATCTCCTCTTCTTTTTTCTTTGCCTTTATAAACATTCATTTTATCTCAAATTTCAATTCATAATATTACATTTCAACAATATACTAGATATATAGCTAGCACCTTCCCATATTATTAGGGGCGAGCAAATGGGTGTCCGGGTATCGAGTAATCAGATCCGACCCGATATCTGGACGGGTACCAAATACCCAAAAAAGCGAGACGGGACGAGGTCAGGTAAGAGTTGCGTGATTAATGCGGGTACTAGGTATATCAAGCGAATATACGGGTATACTCGCAATACCCATAATTTATTATTATTATTAGTAGTAGTAGTTATTAACTTAGTATTGAAAATACAATAAATACTTATTTTAATTTACTTAATTTATAATTTTTTTATATATTAATTGTACTGTTGAGTATTATAGTGATTATACTATTTTGTATTGAAAATACAATAAATACTTTTTTTTACTTAATTTACAGGTATTAATTTAGAAATGAAATCACCAATCTGTTTTTCATGTGACCGTGCCACGTCACTTTCCTCTTCTCCCCTAGCAACTCTCCTCTCTCGGTCTCTCCCTCTCCTTTCTCTTGTCGTGAGTTGGTGAATTTGATGGTTTATTTGTTTCAACTTTGATGTTTGATATCAATTTAAACTTTAAATTATTAGAATTTTGAAATTCTTTTACGTTTGATGTTTGATTTTTTTTTTTTTGATATATTGGTCGCTTTTGAGTTTTGACGAATTGACGATATCAAAAAGTCGATAAAATAGGTGGATATTAGCCAAATGAAACATATATTGCGAATATTTCTTTTAATTAAGATATTTGGATATTCTAATACCCGCCTCGGGCATCCAAAAACAGAGTTAGAAAATTATGTAGTGGGATAAATTTTCTTCGAGTACATTAGATTTTTTCATGAAACAAATTAGAAGGGACAATTAATAGCAATTACTGATAAATAAGATAAATTATGAAGTTTTTTTATAGTGTTTTGAAACTGTCCCTCCTAAGCATAAGTTGGCTCTGCCCCTCTATTCAAAACCGAATATCAGAGCACCCCATTAAGAAAATGGTTACGAGTATAAGGGCATCAACATCGCAGCCGCAAATGGGGCGAAAACGGGGGCGGCCGCGGCGGGGCGGGGATGGAGGGGAAGACGTCGCGCCACAGCCGGGCTTTCAGCCGCTGGAGCGGCTGATCGCCAGGCTGCGGCGGCCGCACATGGGCGGCGCGGCGGACCACCTTTAATTTTTTATTTTTTATTTTATAAAAAAGTGTGATTTGATTCTTCAATGCAAATTTTGAGAAGATCAAAAGCTGCAACTCACACGTGAATAATTAAATTTGGAGTTGGAGGTGGAAGTGAATGCATGTGATAGTGGGGGTGGTGATGGGGTGGGGTGTGATGGCAAATTTTGCCTATAAAATGAGG
>JAYDZE010542696.1:0-14383 GCA_034509125.1 Monilaria moniliformis
AATTCAAATTGTGGAATTGGAGGATTTGGAATTAGAATTCAATTCCAAATCTAAATATTTTTATTATACCAAACAATGGATTTGAAATTAGTGGCTGCAATTCCAAATCCAAGCCCCTAATTCTGTGATACCAAACGGAGCCTAAGAGATTTTGTTTCTAGAGGAAGATCAATTTTTTCTCAATCTTGGAAGATGATGAGATGAGGCACATTCTACTATATTTTCTTTCATCAAAGCGGCAGCCATCAATCAATTGGATTCTGGATTATTTATTAACATCAGTTATGGAATCTCTTGTCCAATTTTATACTTAGTTAAAATTAAAATTAATAATTGAGACAGTTATAACAAAATCAATAACGAAATTAAGGGATAAAAATTCAAAGAAGATGTTGACATTAAACATAATTATTGATCACGAGGAAGAACCAAACTCAGTATATGAGTGATAACAAATTATAGTTGTGGGCTGAAGGTTGTTCATTGAGAAGAACAAATTACAATGAAGAAGCCTCTAGCTTCTACTATAATGGATCAAGAATAAACCGGCCAATTGATATAAAAATTATCTTTTGGATTAATGAATGATTTGCTTTTGAAGTTATGCATGAAAATAAAATTTCAATAGCGGCTAGAGGGAATAACCGAGAAAAAGGAAATGTTAATCCAAAATTGGAAAAGAAAATGATATAGAAATATTTTAGATAAAAAATCATATCATTCTCTACACTTACAAAATTGATTAGATTATGACTTTCCTTATATATTTTTAAATGGTGTTAGTTAATTTCATTAACGACAAACTAGAAAAATAACTCATGACACTTATTTTAAATGCAATAGAATTTTGTACTTTCATTAAGTACAAACTAAAAAAATGGCACATGACACATATTTGTAAATGCAACAGAAACATAAATATGCAATTAATGATTTTATTTAAACTATCTATCCATATAATACATGAGAACGATTAGACAATGCATGCAGGCAATTAAGCAAGCTATATGATACGGACATTGAGAGCCAGCCACACATGGGCCAACACACTCCGTCGAGTCCTCGGCCCGCTCACGTATGAACGTGGTTCCGCCTTGTCGTTTCCAAGACTATATTTAGTTTAAATCGAGTCGCGTAATCGCGTCGAGCGTATTATAAGCTTCTTCTGGGATTTGCTTTGTCAGCTATTTCTCGAATCGTATTAAGAGAGTCGAACCGCGTAGGGCTAGATACGTATGAAATAGTCTTGTTTCATTAAAGTTTAGTAATGAGAATTACATGAGTTACGTCATCTCTGTTTCCTAACCCTACTCAAACTCCTCTCTTCACTCTCTTTTTCATAATCTCGTCGCCAATCCCGCATTGGCAGCTAGGGTTTATCGATAACCCTTGTAACATTTGGCGCTTCATTGTTGTTCTCATGACTCCACACACTATTTTTTAACCGCAACTAATGGAGGAGATCGATGAGGATTCCCCGAAATCCGAGATCCTATAGGATGATGTTCAAAATTTAATTTTTTATTCAATTCAATTAAATCTGCCTAGAATGCAAATAAATAATTAATTAATTCGAAATCCTAGATCATGATATCTAAGAGTTCGAATCCTACCATTAATTGCAGATCTTTTGTTTGTAGACGAGGGCTTGCAACTCCCACCACTCCTCCAATATTCTACCTTGAATCTTCTAGCCTATTACCCAAATTCAAGGTTTGAATTCAGTGTAAACTGCATTCTATCAAACCCTATAGGCTGAAGTGGAGAATAAAATAAACAAGGAAGAAAAGAAATTGAGAAAACACGCTAGGCGTGTTTCTCATAATCTGATACCTAATGAATTTAATTCTCCATTCCCCTATTTATAGAATATGTAATGGGCTAGGCTAGGGATTCAAGGAATTTTGACCAAGCCTCCCTATTGGACTTTCACTAATTAAATTGAGCCACAATTTAACTAAAGCCTAATAAAATATTAATTTAGACCACTATAGAAATTAATATTGACCTATCGTCCAAATCCAAAATTACGAATAATCTGGTCTTGCTTTTTAATTAATTTATTTCATGTGTTTAAGATTCTAATATCCAATAATTAAATTAAGGCTGATGTTGGCTTTAATTAATTAATATATTTTACTAAGAGTGGTCTAGTTCAAAAACATTATTTATTATACTGGAATAAATTCCAAACAGTCGGATTTCGTACAATAAATTCTTTTTCTCGAACACCTCTTGGGGATATTATCAATCTGGTCCTACAGGACACGATTCAATGCAATAACAATCCTAGCACCACTAGATATTAATTACCACTACCCAAGATATCAGTATTCTTGTGTTACGAAAAATTCGCACCTTTTGATAAGTCAAAGCAGTGCATAATTAATAACGTATGTTCAATGTTATAATACAAAGATTCAGAAATAAATAATCACCGAGATCTCGTCTTTCAGTAATTAGTAAGAAAGACTTATCTCAACGTGAATCTTTCAGATCTCTACCACACTAGTGTCATTTGTTTACCAAGGTTAGTAAACATCTGGACTAACACTGCAACCTTTCACGATAGATCGTCCAAGTCTATCTAGGTTGTGAAACTTAGTTTTCTTCTGCAAGGCACTGACTGAGAGACCTTTAGTGATGACCTGACCATTATTCAGTCTACAATGCAGAAAACCTAGATTTGTTTGCTCAATTATAATTACAGATTATATTTGCTCACAATATAATCACCAGATTATTAAAGGCGAACCATGCAACAATAATATTTTTTCACAAGAGTCAGAGAATGATATGTCTTAGGGTTATTAATACATAAGCAGCTTATAAACTATGCTTTCTAGTATGCAACCCCAACAGCAACCCCACTGCGACTCATCTTTACCACCACCAGCCTTGATCCTCAAACTCGGGGATTGTACGAAGGCCATCACTAGCCTCGGAAATGAGCTCCATTTCACGAAGCAAGAGCAGGCGAACCTCGCAAGCCGTCTTAGGGAATTGGCCTCCGCTGACTGGCACATAGTACCACTATCATCCCACGACGGCACGCAGGCTTCCGGTATGAGCCCTCATATGGGCTAGCGCTTGCCCCTATCCAAAATTTCCTCCATACTTTGCAACCCGAACTCGCTTCCTCACATTCGTGTTAATGCGCCACACTTCTCCAGCGATGACCCGACAAGTTGGATTTTAAGATTCAAACCTACTTTGATTATTTCCTCACCTTTGAATCTGATCATCTCTATTTGGTTGCCATGCTGATCGATCACCCGAATTCAGAATGGTTTTCATACTATCACCTTAATAATACTAATTCATGAGATTCTTTTCTTATGGTCGTGCGTCAGTGATTCGACCCAGATTATTACGAGAACTATGTGGGTTTATTGTCAAAGTTGCACCAAAGAACCTTTGTTCTTGAGTATCAAACATCTTTTGAAACCCTTGTCAACAAGGTCTCGGGCATCGCCGAATCCACACTCATCGCGATATTTATCGTGGGATTGAAGCAACCAGTGCAACGACAGTTAAATCTGCGCAACCCCAGAATGCTTCAATCAGCATTTTCCCTCACCCGCGAGCTCTCTGCCTACCATCAGAAAATAATTCAATGTACAACCCTCATGGTCGTCGTACATGGCCAACCGCGATGCACACCCCACTCATGCACCGTCGGTGATCCAGCTGTCAGCGCCCCTTATTTCACGCCAAGTTGCACCTATGCCAGGCCCGTACCCTTCTGCACCTCCCAACCCACCCGACCTTCCCATCATACAGGTCTCTCCTGCCGAGAAGGTCGATCGCAACAAATGAGGGTTACACTAGTACTGTGATGAAAAGTGGGCCCCTGACCATTAGTGCAAACACAAGTTCTTAGCCTATATGGGCGATGACGAGGAGGATGAGACCCCCGACAATGACAGATCCGACCACTACGCCGATCACATATTCATTACCGGTGATGTGTCCAGCATCCATTCGCTTGCGAGTAGTCTTAGACCTAGCTCCCTCAAGTTAGTCGGCACTATTAATGGTACCTCAGTGCAGATCTTTCTACACGGTGGTAGCACGCATAATTTCAATCACCCAACTGTGGCAGCGATTCATCTCGGTCTTCTTATTCAGGTTTATGTGGGGAATGACGATTCTTTGCGCTGCACTTATAGATGCCCCCAAACCCCTATTATTCCTCAAGGCCACACACTTGATATTGATTTATACATGCTAGAGATTCATGGTGCACATCGTCCTTGGAGTGCAACTTAAGATGATGGGCGACGTTTTGCATAACTATGGGGATGGTCACAACCAACGACATATCTCCTATAATACTTTGTTTACGCTAACCACAGAGCTCACCGATTTTGAGTTCTATGAGTTGGTTGTGGTACCAACACCCACTGACGGCATTGCCACAACTAACATCTATTTTCATATGGATCTTGTCACCGCTATACGTTCAGTTTTGGACACCAATGCAGCCATTTTCTGCCTACCAACAGGCTTGCCCTCATAGCATCAGTATGATCACTTAATTCATTTCGACAACACCTCCAAACCTATCAATGTGAGGTCTTACCGTTACCTATACTTTAAAAAAATTAAATTAAATGACAAGTGTGCAGAATGCTACATCAGGGCATCATTCAGCCCAGTTAGAGCCCTTACTCATCCCAAATATTATCGGTCCGGAAGAAGGATCATACATTCCGCTTTAGTGTCGATTATCGCGCTCTCAACGCTGCCACCTTGCCCGATCACTTTCCTATACCAACGGAGGATGAGCTCATTGACGAGTTGGGTTCCGTGCATTATTTCACAAAGCTAGACTTACGTTCGGGTTATCACCAAATGCACTCGCATGAGGGAGACATCTTCAAAACAGCATTCCGCACACATGGGGGCTATTATGATTTCCTGTTATGCAGTTCGGCCTCTCCAAAGCGCCCTCGACGTTCCAAGAGGTAATGAAGAGTGTTTTCCAACCTTTTATCTGCAACTTTGTGATTGTGTTTTTTATGATATTCTGATATACAGTTCCTCCATTGACTCCCATACCGTGCACCTTCAAGACATGCTATAGGTGTTAGCCGCTAACCGTTTCTTTGTCAAGCTGGGCAAGTGTTCATTTAGCAAAACTACAATAGAGTATTTGGATCATCTCATCGCCGTCGGAGAGCTCCACACCGACCCCAGACTGACCCTGCCAAAATTGAGGCGATGGTATCTTAGCTTCTCCTTTCCTCGGTTACCAATTGTGTGGTTTTTTGGGCCTCACCGGGTACTACTGTCGGTTCATTGTAGGCTACGCCATCATACCCGTTCCTTTAATTGACTTGCTCAAGAAAAATATATTTTTTTGGATCCCCTCGCTGATGTTAGCTATGAGAAGCTCAAGAGCACCATGATTATAACCCTCGTGCTACACCTTCTGGATTTCACGACCACTTTTTATTTAGAAATCGATGCATCTGATGACAACATTGGTGCAGTTTTACTCCAACATGGACACCCTCTCGCCCTTTTCAGAAAAAAGATAGGCCCTCGTTGTCGTGCTGCATTCATATATCATAAGGAGCTTTATACTATCGCTAGTGCCATTCAGAAGTGCGCGTCGGTACTTGCTTGGCCGCGAATTCGTGATCCGGAGAGACCAATGTACCCTCAAGGAGTTGTTGTCACAAGTTATTCAAACACTGGATCAACAGTTTTACATACATAAACTAATGGGTTTCAAGTTTCACATTGAATATCAAATCGGGTGCTTTGGACAAAGCCGTTGATGCTCTATCCCGATAAGACGAAGAAGCCTCCCTGGCTGACCTATTCACGACATTTGCTAGACCTCTCCCACTTTTTATGACATTATCAAGACTAAAAATGTATCCTTTTCTTAATAACAAGTCCAACATGCAGCGGATGTTGCGGGGACCGCTCCGCCACATATCTCGGTTAACGACGATATTTTATACTACCACCATCGGGTCTTCCTCTGTTCAGGCTTCCCATTCCCGACAAGATCTTGTTTGAATTCCATAACACTCCCTTGGCAGGACATCTAGGCGTCGAGCGCACCTTCCATCGTATTGCAGTGGTATTTCATTGGCCTAACATGCACCGCGATATTCGCCAGCATATTGTCGCTTGCCTAGCATGCCAATCGACAAAATAATCGACCCAATGTTCAGGGGGTTTACTATAGCCCCTTGACCTAATATTTATTTCTACTAAAATTATATCGTAAGAGGACGGTGCAATCGTAGCATAGTAAATAGTAAGTAAAGAGTATCGTATCCATAGAGACTAAGTCGTTCTAAGTACAACAATCTCAATTTTTATTACTATCTAAATAACACAACTTTGATTTGATTCCTATAAAAGGAAAATAAAACATAAATAAAACTGAAGAACAAGAATACAAAGGCTTATTCTGGGGAATTAATTTCATCAACACATCATTCATTAAACATTCAACTATTTACCCAGTCGCGACTCGAATCTTGCTAGATAATCACATATGTAGTTTAGACCCTCTTCCGAATCATCGAAATAGTAGGCCAAAAGTCCTGCTTGCAACCCCATAAAGAACCTAGGATTTTCTCACTGTTGAGCTCAAACCTTCTGATTTTATTAAATAACCTACTCTTCAATTATGTATCAATATTCATTTTCTGAGTTTTGCATCAATTCACATAATCATATATCACACCCGTAACCAGATATAAGCATAGAGAACAAGAGTGATAAAATAAAATAAGATCTTGGATAAATAATTAATCGTTGAACAAACCAGTGTCAATTACTTTTTAACCCTAGAATAAAAAGTGTTTAACCAGGCATGGCTAAGTATTCAAAACAAGAACATAATAGAATATAAAACTAAGGTTAAATGAACCCATGTCAATGTAGAGCTTCGTATTGTCTTTGATTGCTTCACGAACTTCCTTATGCTGTGGCAAGAAATTCCCAACAAGATGGTAGATAAACTGAACACAAAATATATGAAAATATGGCTTGAATGGTGTCAAAACCGTGTATGAAGGCTCCTTATATAGGCACAAAAACCTAGAAAATATAGGGCTTGATTGGCTACAGATAGAGATTTTTGTACAAATCTGAAGTGGGAAACGGTCTGTGTGGTATTTACCTCTTGCCAAATGGTTCATTTATGAACACGGGTTTCTCCATATCTGATCCCGTATTGCCAAACGCTCGTTTGGTACGCATGTCTTCCCAAATGGTCTGTTTGGGAATACGAATTTTGAATTCTTGTTTGACCGATGTTGGAATTGGGTTGTTTGGGCCTTGGCTCTTCCCAAACGATCTGTTTGGGGTTCAATCCTTGTCGAACTCGTGCCGTTCTCGATCCTTTGGCCTTTTAACACCTTTTTATGCATCGTTTTCCTTCAAAACTCAACAAACTCATCAAATCACCAATTGATAGATATTTAAACCAAAACAAAGCTAAATAAGATCAAATATAATTAAAATGCCTTGGATTTAAATACTAAAATAGCCATATTATTGAGTGTATCACCCCTCACGATTCCCGACAAGGTTTGGGATGTTGCCTCCATGGATTTTATTATTGGGTTACCACCCTCACACAGGTTCTCCGTTATTATGGTCGTAGTGGACCGACTTTCCAAGTATACACGTTTGGCGCCCTCACTGCCGATTTTGACGTCCTACGTGTTGCACAATTATTCATGGATATTATTGTCAAGCATCATGGCTTTCTAACTTTTGGAAAGATGTGCTTAAATTGAGTGGCACGTCGCTTAAATTCAGCACCGCGTATCACCCGCAAACGGACGACCAAATGAAGGTTATGAACCGTGGTCTCGAGTAATATTTGCACGCCTTCACCTATAAACGCCCTACCAACTCGCATGTTTTCTTGTTGTGGGCCGAACTGGCGTTAAATTGTAGCTTCCATCAAGGCTTGCGCATGTCGCCATTTACCGCGTTGTACGGATGTATGCCCCTGCACCTCTTTCCCACTATACTACGGGCCGTCTGAGGTCATGGAATGCATCGACGAGGTTTCCTATCGCCTTAACTTATCGGACGACTGTCATATTCACAATGTCATCCATGTCTCTCTCTTGCACCCATTCTTACCAAGTGACCCCCAACAGCCGCCAACTAGCCACATTTTTTAAAGGGGCACCCACTCTCCACGCCACTTGTCGCTCTCGATACCAGAATGGTTTTGGTGGTGGGTGTCACACAGGAACAGTGGTTATTCCCTTGGTCAGATGGTTCTGCCGCAGATACTACTTGGGATCCTCGTGTGGTCGTGCAACGCTTTTTTCCTTCTCTTCGCCTTAAGGGAATGTCGATCTCGTCCCCAGGGATGTTGATACGGACATTCCATCTGAGAACCCAACCACACATGGGCCTTCACAATTTGTCAAGCCCTCGGCCCGCCCACGTAGGAACGTGGTTCCGCCTCGTCGCTTCAAGACTATGTTTAGTTTAATTCGAGTCATATTATCGTGTCGAACATATTATAAACTCCTTTACGGATTTTCTTAGTTGATTCTTTAACATATCGTATTAAGATATTAGAACCATGTAGGTTTAGATAAGTATGAAAGTGTCTTATTTCATTAAAGTCTACTCAAAACTCCTCTATTCTATCTCTTTTTCGTAATCTCGTCGCCAATCCCTCATTGGCAGCTAGAGTTTATCCATAAAGACCTCATTATAAAGACCATTTTTTATATCCTATATTATTTTCCTATTTCTAAACTCGACAATAATTTTAGTTGGTTTACCATTTTATACTCTTCAAATATGATAAAATTGAATTAGATAATACATTTACCTATTCCCTGTTTGGAACTTCGGGTCTCTTGGGAAACTAGCTAATTTTATTTAAATTCAATAAAAAATACAAAAAGTGTCCCAACTTTTACCAAGTTCTAAAAAATATATTAATGTTTAAACTATAATATCTTAGTATCCAATATTTGAACAATATAATAAAAATATCTCAATTAAAATTTTTAAATTTTGAAAACTAATGTCACACTGAAGAGTATATAGGAACCCTAAATTCACAAAGCATAAATCAACAATATTTCTTAATCCTAAATGCACATTTGACCTCGTTTTGCCAGTTTGAAAATTTGAGTATGGATATTTTTATTACACTACTTAGGAGTTAGGTACCGAAAAATAACAATTTAAACATTGGATCATTTTTAGAAAAGTGTTAAACATCTTGATATTTTTCTGTATTCCCCTTTTTAATATAAGTGTATGTGCAAAACTACAATCAAGCATATCATTGAGACAAAATGAGTAACATGTTAGAGCATTGATTGAAAACCTACAAGAATCTATATTTTCAAACTTTAATGAACTTCTTTATTTCCTTATCTATTAATTATTATAAGCAAAATTTATCAACATTTAAGAAATCTATATTTTCAAACTTTAATGAACTTCTATATTTCTTTATTATTAATTATTAAAGTAATACTTATTGACATTTAAGAACTCTAATAATTTAGATATTATTTTAACAATGTAATTAAATTATAAGATAAGTTGCAGCATGTAAAAATGGGCCCCTCTCTCTATAGTTAAAATGAAATAATTAAACGGTGGTGGTTTTGGGAGAGTAGGAAGGACTATAGCCTATAATCATTAATCTGGTGATAATAATTCTAATTATTATTAGAGAAGATGAAATAGGGAAATTCATGTCAAGAAAAGTCTTCTCAATGTTGTGAAATTATACCATTGACAAGCCATTTAATTGTGTTCATATACATATATATTTATATCAAATTTTAAATCTTTTTGACATCATCTAGTAATACATAGCGAAAAGCATAGTCAAGAATATGATCTAAATTATAACTAAAAATACGTATTGAGTAACTGATAACACAACAGTTAGAAACACTTACTTGTTGTGTAATCTTCTTCAACAATTGATCAGATTATGTGGATGAATCCACCACTATTTGTATCCACACGCATTCTGATGCGACGCAGGAATAATTCTGGTACGACAATTCAATAAGAGAAAGATTTATAACTTCCTCGTTGATGCGTGTTTTAGAGTATAAATTTGATTTATAAAGAATTGCACACAACTTATAAAATACCCTAAAATCACTTCTACTGCAAGAGAACACTGTTGAAAGTAGCAATTAGGGGTCGAACCCTCAGGGAGATGAATTAATTGTTTAATCCAAAAAATAAAATTGAAATAGAAGATTTTGAAAATAAAAATAAAAATAAAGAAGCTGAAAATAATTGATCAAAGAAAATCAAAGGGAAAAGTTGGTTTCAATAAGATGAAAAAGATTATCCCTAATATGCTTCGGATGATTATTGTAATCACTAACTCAAATCAGGGTTCCTAGTTCAATTTTATAGCATTAAGGATTGTGTCTATTTTACACTCTAAAGACACTGAACATGTCAAAAGAATTGTATAAGTAAGATAAGCTAAATACATCTCAAAATTCTTGAATACTAACCTAGACTCCTGTGGAAGCTCAATATATCCAGATTAATACTTAAACACATTCGATACAAAAGATTAAAACATTCAACTGCTTTAACCTAAACTCATGTGGAAGCTCAGTAAGACCTAGATGAGCAATTAAATATGTTAATTAACCTTTGAACTTTTTTCTGAACAATACTCAGTTCTTAGGTTTTTATACTATGTAGTGCTCCTATTTCCCAAGTTAAAGAGACTTAAGAAAAAAAGGCAAGATTAAACTATCAAAGGTGCACAGTTCAATAGCTTAAATAAATAAAAACCATAGCATAAATTAATCCATAAAATCAAACATAGGAGCAATTGAGTCAAGTCAAAACATTATTCATCCTACTATATACTATGGATAACACGAAAATCTAGCCTAACATGGAGAAAATAACACCAAAAGAAATAAAAACCGTGATACACATGGTGTCAGATCTCTGTGGTGTTGTCTTCTCGGTATTTTGGTCTTCTTCTCCTGCTCTTTTTCTCTCAATTTCGCCTGCTATTTACTCTAGGGTTTCAAAGATGTCTTTTTGTCTTTGAAAATTGATATTTATAAACATTCACGGGTCAATTGGGCCTGCCTGGGTGGGCTCTGGTCAAGACCCACCCGCCTTTTCCAAAATTTTTCCTAACAAAGAAAAGTATTTAAAAGCGGATGAGAACTCAATAAACATACGTGAAAACTTTTGAAAAATATTATAATATTTTATTTGCATCATACTCCGTTACACAGTTGGTACAATTGTTGGTACTTACACTGTAGCATGTAGCCTCAAAATCAAAAGTGACTGTAAAACATTGTATATATTTATGGAGAATCGGAGATGACAAATTTGAATCGCATATATGGTCATTTGTCAGACATCTCCACATGATCTAAATTAATTTGTAGGACTTATTCATAATAGTTAATAAACTACAAATACCTGAACATGACTCAATTTTTTTAAGTGGCCATTTAATATTTTTACTTCAAATTTTATATTGAATAATTGATCGAAAAAATATATATTTGCCTTAACTATATATGACATTGTTGACGCAAAATACAAAACGAGACTGATACTCATTTTATGTAATAATCGAGGAACAATTATCATAAACGAGCACTCATATGATAGTCTAACTATTAGAGTTAAGACATTAGTAAAAAGTTATATGTTTAGGTATTACTAACAACTTTTAGGGAGGCATTTTGCAGCTGTGAGCTCTAACTATAATATCTAAAGATATATGATATCCAATTTGTAAATCTTTTAAGAACACGAATATCGTAATTTACATCCATTTTGAACAGTCCTTTTGGAAAATCATAAATGAAATAAAAAAATTTGAACAACCACATATATGACATTGAAAATAATAAAATAGAGGATTTCATAGTATCTTTGGAGGATGGAAAGGGCAATAGAAGATTATAATTGATAACAATCTTTTTTTCCCGTGGAACTAAAGACAAACATATGCTGCCACGACATTCATTAACGTAACCAATATATTTTTAAATTTATGAGAAAGTGAAAGTTATTGGTAATGATTGTGACGAGCTACTACTATATTCACATATATACGCATCTATATACACAAAAAAGGCAAATTCACTGAAAAAGGTTATACATACATGATACATGTATCAGTGGAAGGTTTGCAGCCGCAGCTGCAGCCTTAGTTTATAAGCCAAGAAAATGACATCTTGGAATTAAGCTGCCATATAAAACTGAATTCTTGCCCGATGACCGATCGTTATATATAATCTCTCTCTATCTCATCTCTATCTCTCTCTCTCATACGCACATATATAGATATATATGTTTTAAGAAACTCGCAAAACTATTTTTTTCAGGGTGACGCTCACATTCCCAAACCAAATATTAAAAGCATATGGAATTAAAAAGCCACATTGAGAAAAATATATACTAGTCTAGAGAGGTTAGATCATGAAGTAAATTAGAATAAAGATAATCGAAAATATTAAGTACAAATAGAACTGAATAACTTCAATTTTATAAACAACACTAATAAAATTGAATTTACCGAAGAGTCGTTTTCCTCAGTAAATTTTGAAACCGACGAATATTTTCCTCAGTAAATTTTGAAAATCTATCGGTAATCATGATTACCGATGGAATAGCATTGTCGTTATAATCGGTGTTGGTAAATGTTTACCAACGGATAATGTCCGTCAGTAAAAATTACCGTCGAAACACCGACGACAGCCTCAATCGGTGATATGTGTCGTCGGTAATTTGAGATGAATTTAAAATTAAAAAAAATACGAAATGACAAATCCGTCGATAATCCCAGATTACCGACAGAAAAATCCGTCGGTAATTTTTATAATCATTTAAAAAAAAAGCTACTCCATTTTAAATGACCTATAGAAATACTAATAAAAATTTCATTAAAACTTATTTATATGTTAATGATGGTTTAACAAATAAATTAATCACATTTAAATAGTAGTGTACCCAATAATGTTGCACCCATGTTGGGGCACGGCATCCAGCAAAGCCAATAAAAACTAGATCAAGATTTGTAACTGAACACATAACTTTCAAAGCCTCTGCTACTTTTTCAGCTCCCTGAGGCAAATATATATAAGAGAACAATTAGTACCAATCTTCAAAATGCATGTTCACGAACAAACTCAATGCCCCTTTTACCCAATTCAGAATTATGAGGCTCGATCAATGTGATTAGGTCGAAAATAGTTGGATTTCAACTTTTTCTGCAAGTGCTCAACCTTAGTTATTAAACATTATATGCAGATAAAATAAAGTTATGTAAATTTTGTTTGATTGTCATTTATCATTATAAAAAAATTAATTTCTATGAACACGCATATATCAGTTATGTCGCCCAGCTGAAAGCATCAAAACAAAATTAAACATTGTACACACAATGGAAGATTTCAGATTACCCTATACATGACTTCAATGCCATAATCGGGCCGAGGTTGGTCATTCAACATCAATGCATCTACTTGGCATCTAACAGCCTCGTCTGCACTAAACTACACCAATTAAAAGGAAAACAAGGTCATCAGCACACTGCAACATAAATACGTCGGTATACATAAAACACAGATGAAGCAGCACCGTGGTTTACAATAGAAGCAATAACAGAAGGCACGGATTCGATATGCTTCAATTTTCTGAATGATCACAAAGACTGTAACTGAATGTTTGATGGATTTATCATGTCTAAGTTCTAAATTTCATGTACGTGCAAACTGGCAGCTGGATACTTTTCTGCAATTCAGCAATGAAACGCTAGATCTTCATACATATACAGAAAACTAATCACTAAGAAACAACTGAAATTACTAAAACAAATCGATGATACAGATGAATGCAATTTGGCTTCTCAACAGCAATCGGCTTCTACGAAGTATATAAAATCAACAGTTCCAGAAAGAGAAATTGAGAAAAAGGAGAAATTATACATTAAAATAACATTATAATTATCGCAATTGGTACTCCGTCGGTATTTACTAACAAAATTTTATCCGACGGTAATCTCCGCTTTTTTTGTAGTGCAAGAGTCGCCAAACAAAACATTTATTATCTATCTAAAGAATCTCTTGTAACAAGAATTCTGTAAAAAAAATAAGTACTTTCTGAATTTCGTTGTTCATTTTGAAAAAATGTGATAAAATATATACTTTGCCCACTTTAACATCATTTATTGAGTAAAAAGGAACACAAACTTATAAATTTATTAAATTCACGCATTAGAAGTAGGTGTGCAAGAAGTTGAGGAGAGTGATCATAGAATCAAATATTATTATTATTATTATTATTATTATTATTATTATTATTATTATTATTATTATTATTATTATTATTATTATTA
>JAYDZE010542717.1:0-14381 GCA_034509125.1 Monilaria moniliformis
ACAAGAAATGAACATGGACCTCGCAACTTAATTGGACTTAATATTTAACTAAATATTATTATTAAATTATAGCTCAAATTTTTTCGAGATGTTAATTTTTTAGACTAAACATCAAAATACTGGAAAAAAATTGCATACTTTTTTAGACTAAACATCAAAATACTACATAGGCATTAACCATTATATATGAAAACATCAGTAGTATGGGACATGCAATCATGAAGGCGAAGAAACTTAATTGAGTAACTTGTAATTTTGGCAAATATTTTAGGTTATGCATCGCTGGGTAGCCCAAAACGTACCATGTTAGAAATGGAATTAAAATCCATCACTGCCTAGAAAATCAAACAATAGCAAAAGCAAAATTACAATTTTACCCACCATCCACGAATCATCGGCCGTAGAGCAAATGTAATCCTTCTTAATTGATAGACTCAAATACTTCAAAACCAGAAACCATGAATTGAGTCCATTACCATGAGATAATCCTTCTTAATAAATTGCACTCTGCACTCCCCTATTATTGGTGCAACTTATGGTAGCTTACCTGTTTCTCTCTATCTCTTCCTTAAATTTGGATCATATTAATTTGTTGTTATTGAAAGTGTAGAATATTTATTAAATTTATATTTCTTTTGTAAACTTAAATTATTGTTATGTGTATCCATCAATATTACCATTTGTATAATAAAATTATTATCAATCTCAAATAATTAATTCATAACTAAAAAAACAAAATAAATGTCCATATATCGCATGGAAGAAACACTAGTAATATGTAAAGTCGAACTTTTTAGTTTTAGGTGTTGCTTATAAAGTTGAACTTTCGAGTTTTATTTTAAATAAAAATATAGTACTTTTTGGGTATTTAAAAAGAATAAAAAAGGGAATAAATCGTTCTCTTGACGTGATGTGTACTGTTATTAATATAGTAAAGGAAATTATAAATAATACAGCACTGGTATTTATTTATGGAGAGGCGCCTTTTCCATTTCACTATGAAATTCCAATCGCCACGGCACCACCGCCCCGCCACCCGATCTCCGCCGCGCTCAGCCACCGCCTTTCTTGCTTCAGTCGCTAAAAATCTCGCTAAAAATCCCCACTCCTTTGTGATTAGGTAGGTCGTGATTCTACATTAATAGCTCGAAACCTCTGAACTTTGATGTTTGTAGCAGAATTAAAAAAAATAACCGCAGCCAATTTTTCTCCAGCTTTTCCACGGGGAAAATCTCTTTGTTCTAGGTTAGATAAATATCATCACGATTATAATATTTATATTAGCTTGTGCATACAAAAAATTACCTTTAGATTTTTGTATCATCATTTTCAAACATTCAATTCCTAGGGTTGGGATTATCTTCACTTGCAATCTGTGGCTGAGGTTCCACGGTTGCAGTAATCATATGTCTTGCTTTATTTAGGTTTACTCTTGGTTAACTTGTTCCCTATAAAAAAGAGAATGGATGTAGAAATTATCCTTCTTTTTTAGATATATTGATCTGTAAGTTCATCCCTCAGCACCACTGTTTTTTTCAGGATGTCTCATTCCAACAAAGATGTTAAGTTCTCGTTGAAAGCTATGGTAAATAAAGAGAACAAGAAGGTTCTATTCGCAGATGTCGACAGCAGCTTTGCAGATGTGTTGTGTCACATTGCCATTGGGAACGATCATGAGGGTCTTGAAGAAGCACTATGAAGATTAGCCGCCCGCATTTGGAAGGTTGAGCACTTTGTACAATAGTTAAGCAAATCTTGATGGTGTTCATTTCTGGACAGAAGGTGCTAAGTCTATTTTGCTCCATCCACGAAGTTCATCTGATGCTCGATGTAAGAGGCTAAAGCTCGATGTTAGCGATTCCCCACTATTGGATACTTTCTTTGTGACAAGATATGCACAAGTACTTTGTTCCACAGCGGAAGCATGTAGCCATGTACTATGATAATGTCAGTGTATGCAAATTTAGCAAATCTCATTCGATTAAAAGAATAGCAGTTGTTGCTCGAACTGATCCTTGTGATGATGGAGTTTTTACCATTAAAACAGCATCTTTTGTTGTCACTGATGATCTGTGTATAGTTCCTACTTCGTCGGGGCTGTTGCGGATTGTAAGCTTTCTTGGCATTACAGACGTGTCTCGATTCCTATGTCACACAAATTTCTGTGAGTATATGCAAACAGCGGACTGTTATGGGATTCTTTTGCAAATGATGTAAACATGTTTAATGAAATGATGCATTCGTAGTGAGACGACAAGCAGAGGAGCGGTAACTGAGTTCTGCAAAGGGTACTAAAATTCAACATAAACATGTCAACTGGAAGCTACTGAGTGGACTAACCCCGTATCTAGTCTGACCAACTTCTTGGATTAAAGGAGTCACAATCTGACAAGTTTGTCGTGAAACTGGGTGCATAGTCAGGATCCAAATAGGAAGGGCATTGTGCTTGTTCCATCTTCTCTTGTAGCGATAAGTCTTCTCCGAGCAACATTCTTTGCGCAGAAGCCATTGTTGGGCGCTGTTGCGGTCCATATTGGGTACATAATAGACATACTTGTATACATCTCAGCGCTTCTTCCCCTGAAAACTCTCCTCCAAGGTATGCGTCTACCACCGCTAATACATTCCTATTTTCTGTCCACAGCTTCCATGCCTGGACATTCATCATAACGCATTCACGGTTATAACAACTGCATAAATTGGAAAATGCACTCTGACACCACTGCACTGTATATACATAAAATTTAGACATGGAATTTGATAGGAGTAAAGGCGGATGAAGAGCAATAAGCTGCAGAGAACAGAGCCAACAACAAACTACCGGAAAAGAGAACAGAGAAAGACCTAAAATAATACTATAACTGAACAAAAAATACTGGCAAAACTCAACTATATATTTATAGACACTTAAAACTGAGAAACATAAACCTATTTATAAGATTCTAATAAAGACTCCAACTTGAATAAAACTCCTAATTAATTAAAGACTCCTAACCCACTCAAAGATAAACTAAAATAGAAGACTAATGACTAAAGACTCTTTAAAGAAAAGAAAAACTGATAAGATAATGCAGGAACAGTCCTGAAATATGCAGGAGATGATCCATATCAGAATTTGTCTATTTGCATGTTCACTTGTGTTCTGCTCTTTTATTTCATGTATGTGTATAGGATGATGAGATGTGATAAAATTTTGAAAAGTTATTTATGTTTCATCAGTGATTCGACTTGGTACGTTCTATAGTAGCTGAAAAGACTGCTCTCATTCATCTATTTGTATAACCTCAATCCTTACTATCCATGATGAACTTGCATTGCATGCACATTATACATAGAAGTTCATGAAAGTTAATTATGCTTACATTGCCAATGAGATTATCCATGTCTCTATAAGTTCTCTTGCCACTCAATATCTCCATGACTAACACACCAAAACTGAAGACATCCGACTTCTCTGAAAGTCGCCCTCCAAGACAATATTCTGGTGAAAGATAACCTCTGCACACACAAATTTAAAGAAACAAAACAAAATATCTTTATTCGGGACTCAGAAAGACAAGGTTTAGAGTGGAAAGGAAAGGATATGTATCATGATAGTACATGGTCCCAGCAACACGGGTGGACACATGTGATTGGTCGTCTTCAATATTTCTGGCTAAGCCAAAGCCTGAGATTTTAGGATTCATCTCATTGTCCAGTAATATATTGATGGGGTTGAGATCTCTGTGAATTATTTTCGGACTTGACTCTTGATGAAGATAAATAACTCCTTTAGCAATCCCAATTATGACTTTGAAGCGTGCTGACCATTGAAACCTAAGACGTCGTTTTTCATCTATTTGCAAATGTTCCATTACATTCAAGAAACAGAAGAAAAAATGTTAGGTTGCGTTAGAGATTGAAAAACTAAGGAAAGAGTCTAAAACACCAACCAATCATATAGCTGTCCAAACTTCCATTCTCCATGAACTCATACAAAAGCATCCCTGTTTTGTCATGAATGCAATATCCAAGTAGTTTAATGATGTTCCGGTGATGGAGACTGGAAACTGAAAGAATCTCATTTTTGAACCAAGGGACATGGTCTTGTGATGAAGAATATCTCTTAACTGCGACCATCCTTCCTGTGGGTAATACAGCCTATACGAAGATTCAAATTAGAATTAGTTTTGAGAAGGATAAACTATTAAACTCATTTTCCAGTGCGATATCGGAAGGAATAAAAAAAGGGAAATCATCAGCCTTGACAGAGTCACCTTGTAGACTCGAGCAGATCCACCTTCTCCAATTTTATGGGAATGGGAGAATAGATTGGTAGCAGCTGCAAGCTTGCTAAATTCAAACCTGGGCAATCTTATGTCTGCCTCGCAAAATTCTGCAAAATCATTGCACGCTTCTATCTTACATTTGGAGTATACAGATCAGTGGATTAATTTAGGTTGAAGAACTAGCATATGGTAGAAAGTGTTTGGAATGAGTTAATACCTGATGTTAAGCTGATTTCTTTTCTCTTAGATGGTTTTAACCTGTTCCATAATGTATCCAATGCCCAAAAACGTGCCTTATACGATTTTGGTTCTCTCAAATCTTCTTCTCCATCTGGAAAATAATTTAGATTTGTTTTCTCCTTAGGAGGAGATGTATCAACATGTACATCTGCGGATGCTTCTGCTGATAGCGCAGTGTTTGCAGAAGACATCATATGTTCATTTGCTGGACAGACATTATTAGCAACAAGAGCTATGTGATTTGGCTCAGCAGTCTTTCCACTCTCCTGATGCTCAAGCGCAGACTCGAGTTGAACCACAATTTGAGCCATTGTTGGCCTTTGCTTTGGTTCCTTATGCAAACATCTTTCAGCAACCTCAACAAATGCCTTCAGGCTATCTGGTAGGATTTCTTCCAACAGACTCGAAGCTACAATCTGATTAACCTCTCCCTCATTAATCTTATTTCGAGCCCATATGGTGAGATAGAAATCTTCCTCTCCAAACCTTGGACCTATTGCTTTTCTCTCGCACAATACTTCCAGCAACACAACACCAAAGGCATATGTGTCACTTTTCCTTGTCAACTTGCCAGTACTTTGATAAAATGGGTCTAGGTACCCATGTGTGCCCTTAACTCTTGTGCTAACATGGCTCTGTAGCTTGATTCGATCTTCATTCTTAGCTAACCCAAAATCGGAGACCTTAGCTATGAGATTTTCACCCAAGAGGATGTTTGAAGCTTTAACATCGCGATGTATGACTCCATTGCCTGTGTGAAGATAGTCTAGGCCTCGGGCAGTTCCTATGCAGATATCTAGGCGTTGCTTCCAAGTGAGAGAACAAGAATCATTGCCTTCCCTGGCATATTCATGGAGGTGATCAGCCAGTGTGCCACTGGGCATGTACTCATAAACAAGAATCATTTCCCTGTGATCACTGCAGTAGCCTGTTAGAGAGACAAGATTAATATGTCGGAGCTCACAAAGTGTTTCAATCTCTGTCAAAAACTCATCTTTCCCTTGTCTTGAGTTAGATTTTAACCTCTTTACGGCAACAGTCTCTCGCCCATTATCAATAAACCCTTTGTAAACTTTACCAAATCCTCCCCTTCCGATGAGTAACCCTTCACTGAAGTTTTTGGTGGCTGATTGAATCTCAGCCAGTGAAAAACGTCGACAGAGTCGTTCAGCCTTTGCTGATGGTATGTTTTCCCCCTCTGTAATGCTTCTTGCTTCACAGATTTCCCGCAACTTGTAGAGAATTATATTCATCAGAGCAAGTATGGCTATTGCAAGAGTTGCAGTTGCATTTCCTTGACACAGAATTGGCATTAAGTTGTTGATAATCCGAGGGGGAGAATCACTTTTCAGAGAGAAGACATTCGGACTGGAAAGACTGTTATCAGGATTGCTCAGTTTGAATATCTCAAATCCCTTGATGAGTTGATGTGCATCAACAAACTCACCATTAGACTGCAGGGAAATCAAGAGCTTTCGTTTACCCTCCTCTTTTCGCCCTTTAACTGCCATTACATAGTCTCTGTACTCTATGATGCCATATTCATCATCCCGTTGTATGGAAATGTTAGCATCTACAGTTATTTCACCAAGAAGGACTTTGAGACTCTTACCATGGAGACCTAGGTCGCAGAAATGAATCCTGACCAAGTACCTAAAGCCAACATCCACTGGTGTTTTCCAGGTAAGACCGTTGATCTCATTTTCCTTTACTTTATCATCAAATTCATCAGAAAATGAAGCTAAATACTGTTTCATATTAACTCTGTGTGTTAATTCAAGTGCAGTGCTATCGTCAATACACACCAGAGCCTTCTGGCCTACCACTTGGGCTCGATGATCTCCTCCTTTCAAGTAAGAAAGACGTAGAGGTACTGGGATTATCTCTATTCCGTTTATGAAAGCATATGTACTATCTCCTAATTGACTAGTTACAGGAGAAAAGGTTATACTCAACATTTGGTTTTCTTCTACGCTTATGCAGAACTCCTTGGAAAAAGTGTTGACACCAAGAGCAGCAGCAGTTAGTGAAGCGCTAAAGTTAGTGAGCAGAGTAAAAGGCCCAGCTTCAACATTGAATAAGTCGTTCAACCTTTTGAAACCTTTATATGGAGCGGGATTGAAGTGAAGGCGGAGAATTTTCTCACCCGGGCTGACCCGAAATGCATAGGAGAATTGAGAAGGAGAGATTCTTGCCGTCTTGTGGGGAACTTGATGAGCAGAGATGGAGCTATGTGTGACAGTTGAGTCGGTTGATGAACCCTTTATCTGTAGCAGGGATGATCCTTTTGGTTGTATGTCTCCAATCCACTCTCTGCCGTTGAGTGCTACAGACGTGGCAACCGAGCCACAATTAATGGAAAGCTGGGATGTGGTTATGACTGGATCATTACTACTTGCTGCTGCTACTGTAAATGCATAGAGAAGCAGCAGCAGAGTAATGAAAAGTGAAAAGTGATGCATTCTCTGGTCTGATCTTCAAAGAAAAGAAAACACCTTGTTGTGATTATTTCTTCTTATCTTTGCCGGTCTGGAATCGATTTTGGGATTCGACTCTTTTCCTTATCTTGGCCGGCGCCTGTAATTTGAACTTTCTATCTTTCAGAAATGGAAGAGATTTTGATCACAGATTCATAGAAATTTAATATTTTAGTATTTAAGGTGCATTAAAAAGTCTGGATCCGACAACTACAAAGTTTGTGATCACGCGTTCTCTGTAGACGAGTTGAAGCTCCCTCGATGCAGAAAAGTATTTGCTATCAAAACGGGTTGGGCCCAACAAAAAAAAAGGACTGTGGAAAGCAGGCCCATCATTTGAAAGCCCAGCCCAGCCTTGCCTGACTTGGCAATTTAATAGTAAAGAATTTTGTTTCTTTTTTTATCGATTGATGCTTATGATACAAAATTTAAAAATTGAGCAGGAGTATATTTAGGCAATAAGTGAACCAGGTGTGACATTCTTTTGGCTGTCAAGTTAATGGCATATTAGGACTTGGTTTTTGCTTAATATTCTTTGATTCTTAAGTCACTTACTTCATCAGTTATTGCAGATCATGTAGAGTTAGGCATTACGATACTGTAAAGTTAATTAGGAAACCAGGTGAGTACGATACATTGGGGATTCAATAGAGACACATTTTAAATAGTTTAAACTCATTAATAGTGTCATAGTTGGTTTTAGTTATTAATTTATTTGTTACTTTTAGTATATTCAATAGGAAATTCGACAATTTTTATTCACAATAATTTTCTCAATGATGTTATGAGTATTGCTTTGAATATGATAGTTCCAAGTCGTCTTAAACGTTAACGTTGAGCACTTTTTAATTCAGACGATTGATAATATAAAGAACATATGCAATGCGCGTTCTCTGATTTTATGGGCTGAATCTGAATTGAAGCCGAATCTCAAAACCAAAATCCACATCCAGATTCGATAGGGTCCGCATCTGATTCAGATCTAGAACTGTGCTTATGTTAGATAACCAATCGAATGAGGAAGAAGTGAGGTGATTATCAGACAAAGGATAGAAAGAGATGTAGAAGAATAATTAACAGAAAGTCTACGATCCTTCATGTTACAAGAGTACAAGTGCAATTCACAGAGTTCAAGCTACTTTTCTAACTCTCTACTTGGGACGAGCCTTCCAATTTAAGTGGTCTTCTCAACTCGTTTTGTCTATTCTCTCGTAATTTATATTTTATTTATTTGCTTTCAGAAAAATGAAAACGCCACTTTCATTCGTAGTATAGTCTTTTAATTACAGTACTAGTAGATTATCTATAAGTGATATTGTGAAATGATCCTATAGGTCACCCTTCAAAGTTCAAACCATAACACGTGACATTTGCCAATAAATTGAACGTCAATAATATCTTTAATTCCTGAAAAATGGACTCGAAAACTACGACTGCTAATTTGGTTATCGGTTATCGGTTATCAGTTTAACTAATAATCGAACCGAACCAATTGATTATCGGTCAACCGTTCTTGCACAAGTGACCGACCGATTTTTGGTTATAACCGATAACCGATCCGTTAAAATCTAGGAACCAAAAAAAATGATTTTATTAATTAATAAATTTTAATTTTAATTATATTCCAATTTTCTAATTTTTTTATTTTACAAATAAGAACATTTAATGTTCACCATATGTCACAAAAAAAAAATGCATGTGGTGTAGTGGACAATGTATTTGATATATTATCCATTGATCAGGAATTCAAACCCCATTTGGCATACCGGTTAGGATTTAATATGATTCGGTTATTCGATCAATCAAACAGTGAAAGTGGTTAAAGTTCTTGTTTAGGACTGTAATTCGATTTGATTAACCGATCGTTGCAGCTCGATTATAATCAAACCGACCAAATAAACAGACGAAAGTAACAATTGGCCTGCTTGTGTGGTGGAGTGGGGAAGGAGACGAGGGGAAAAAAAATAGGTAGGGCAAGAAAAGATCACTTGCACGTGAATTTGACAAAAGGCAAAAGGTGTCTAATCATGGCTCTCTTAACAGCCACGCTATTTATCCAATCATCACCTAAAATATCATGGGAGGTCTTTATTTATTTATTTATTAAATTAGGACGAGCGATTTCTTTGATAGAGTGACTGACCCCATAAGTTTAAAAGTTTAATTTTAATAATAATTTTCAAAATAGTTACTGAGGACTAGAGCTATCAAACGAGCAGGTTGTGTTGAGGGCAACATACAGAGGAGATGGAGAGAGAAACATTTGATCAAGTGATAGTAGATATGGTAATAAGATTGAATTTTTGACATGTGTTCAACTAATCCATATAGTGGTCCAATAATTACCAACTAAATTCCACCTATTGTTGCTTAGTGCTGGAAGAATATCGGGTTGCGGATTTAATTGGTAAAATTAGTTGCAACTTCTTTCCAACTCTTTCTGCTTGTTTTTCTTGAATGCCTTTTGACTTCTACTTCAAAGTCTAATCATATTCTTCTTTATTTTGTCTTTCGTCAATTTAGACCATTTCATTAACTTTTATTTACTCCTAAACTGACCCCTCTTTGGAATGAGTATGTGCAAATCAAATAACTAAATTTTCTAATTATCCACAACTGTTTTTCATGGTTTGTGAATTCTAAGACCTTACTTGGTATGATAGAATGGAGGTGGGAATGAAATGACCATTACTATATTCATTCCATTTTACAGGAATTGTCATTCCACTTGGAATCAACATTCTTATTAGATTACGAATAGTCATTCATTCCCAACTCATGGTATTAGTCATTCATTTCCTACATTCATTCCTTTCGCACTTCATTCCATTTCACTCTCATTCTATTCTATCATATCAAGCGTAACCTAAGTAGTTTGAATCAATTAGTAGGATTTCATTTATGATCACTTCTTGAATAATTTTTTTTCTTAACCAGCATATCCCCATTTCTTGTCTACTATTTCTAACTATGATTTCTAGAAGCTTTAATCCGATGTTAATCTTCATTTTGAAGTATGGCGTAAATTAATTAACTAATTGAAAACTTTGACATGTCACAAAGTTATTTCTTAATTAAGAATTAAGAAGAGTTCCCTTTCAATCCTCTAGCAACACTGGTTAGACTAATAGTGGTTTGAGGTGTGACATGTCATTTCACATTTATGAAGTGTTTCATCACTTTAAATAACTTTGATAATAAGTACTAACCAATCATAATTTCCAATGATGCAATTAATTTTATCATTGGAATCATTACACACTTTGTTTTCCTTTTATCATATGAAAATTCAATGAAAATCTTGTTTTCAAAGTTATGAAACCACTACAAACTCACAACTTAGTGTGGGATGGTTTATATCTTAAGATTCAAAGGCATCATTATTTCTTGCGAGCGTTTCCTCTAGAAGGTGATCATTAAAAGTGCAAAATCAGAATCCAAGATTTAATCATACCCAGAAATCCTAGTCCAATTTAAATTGTTCAAAATAAAGTTTGATGTGTGTGTGTATATATATATATAGTGGGTTTCTATGCGCCATTTCAATATTTACTAGAAATGTTTTGGTGACGTCACAATCTGAAAATCGATTTTTGTGACAAAAACATGCTTGGATTTGGTCCTCTCTCCTGAGCGATATATCTATTTCTAATTCAACATCAATACTAATTGATTCAAGATATTTGTTAGATATTTTTAATTTAAATGTTGAAAAATTACAAGTATTGTAATTTAGTGGATCTATGTGAGTATATAAAAAAATTATATATATGATACTCGATATTCATCATTTGGTACAGCATCTACTTTAATAAATTTCATCACTTAATATTTTAAATTTGAATAGATAGGCATGAAAATTGAGGATCAAAATTCCCTTTTGGTTGCAACTTAGTGGCTTCATTTTATATAATTTCAGTTGACTTTCCATGTGGAAACAAGATATTATTCTTGAGAATTCACCCCAAATAAGTTGCCACCAAACGAAGGTATATTATACTATATGATATGTACTCACACAAAATAATAGTATAAAAATATGGCCTCAAAATAATTATATAGATAACAAAAGGAGGGAGAGAGAGAGAGAGATATGAATATTTGTTGGTTGGCTCAACCTACTTGAGCAGTCACCCACCACCCACAACTCCCAAAAATTTAATTTTCAAAAGCCGTTATCCACTCCAATACAAATCAAGGCACCAAAATTTATCATTTTGGACTCTATCCAATCCCATCTCTCCACCTACCCCTAAATAAGCTCACCCTTACGTGCACCATGACGTGGTGCCATGTATCATAATAACGAACTTCGAGAGATGATAAAATTTGAGTGTCACCATTTTTTATTTTTATTTTTAATTTTGAAGTTCGACTACTAAGAGTACATAGTCATCAATAATATTCATCCATTGCCATTAAATGTTCCATTCTACTATTTTGAGATGGCTATAATTAAATATTCTATTTTTCTTTTACTATTTATTGTAAGTAGATCTCACAATTCAGTAACTCATTCTACTCTCATTCAATTATAAATTTAATATATAAAAATAAGATCTATATTTTACTAATTTTTTCTACCCACATTATTTTGCATTTCTCAATATACATTTAGATTCCAAATGAGACAAGTATGGGAGACAAAGGGAGTAATTGTGAACAATCAATTATAATTATATTTGCTATATAGGACTATGTACAATAATTGCATGAACTATAATTAGAATTAATTTGCAACAGTAACACGGGATGGGGATGGTCTCACTAATAATATTATGCGAGATGGAAGATTCAAATAATACCTTTGACTACAAAAAACAATATATTTGTAAAATAAATAATATTATTGATTAATAATAAAGTTTGTGATTCTTAATATGAAATGGACTACTTTACATATGACATTACTTTTGTTTTAGTATTATTATACCCAATAATATTACTTTAATTATTTATACTGAATTTTGATTCATGGCCAAGGGACATATTAAAGAAGCTTTTAGATGCCAAATCTATTGTGAAAATGTTAGTTATTTGGTAACCTATTTCCTATGAATTTAAGGTGTAAAACTGAAAAAACTAGGACCTTATGTCGTATTAAAATATATTTTTGGCCAAATAATTAACTATTCCAAGTGCACTTTTAGAAAATTTCAAATAAACCAAAATATTATATTTCATTCCTCCCAATTATATAAGTTTGTTTTTCTTTTTCGTATGTCCCAAATATTTAAGCTTGATTCCATAAAAAAAAGTAATATCTTTTTAAACTCATTTACTAATATATCTCTATTTAATTCTTTAATATTATTTAATCATCAAAATATATGTGCGCATATTAGATTATTTATTGTATAATTTTATTTTCCTGTAATTTTTCTTAATCCTTATGAAAATTTCAATCAATTTATATAATTGGAACAGTAAAATAAATAAAAAAATCCACCGAAAATCTTCCCGTGAGAAACTATCATAAACTTTGTAATTCAGTAAACTTGTGGAGACATGTGGCAAACAAAAAAATCCGTATGACAGTACAATTCCATCAAAAACGTGGTTTTTATTTTCTCCTACCTACTAAACATCACGACTCTTCATCCTCTTTCCTAATTCCGCCACGTGGCGCCATCCCCTTCCGCCAAGTCAGGACCCGTTTGCCTAACGCCCTTGGATTCAAATTAGCTAATAACCACAGCAAATTTGCCACGTTTTTAGTTCCCGTTAAAGCAACCCTCAACTCAACCAGTTCCCAACTAATTTGGACAACATATAATATAATTTCTAATATGCCAAATGCCACCTTATTCTCATCATTGCTCTCTCACACGCATATATAAATACATATAGGAGCATAGTACAACAAAGGTCACAACCAAACTTAAGCACAAAACAAACCATCCATTTCTTCAACCAACAAATTCAAAGGAAATGGGTTGGACTAGAGGTCACATCATAGGCCACGGCGCCTCTGCCGCCGTCTCGATCGCCGTCTCCCACCTCTCCGGGGACGTATTCGCCGTAAAATCTGTTGAGTTAACTAAGTCCGAATCGTTGCAAAGGGAGCAAAAGATCCTCTCCACTCTGAATTCACCGCATATAATTGGCTACAGGGGATGCGATATTAGCCTAGAGAATGCTACAGCCATGTTCGATCTTATGATCGAACACGCCCCCGAGGGAGCGCTATCAGATGCGCTCCGTCGCGGCGGGGGCCGCCTTCCAGAGTCAGCCATCCGGCACTACACTCAAGGGATCGCCAAAGGATTGGACTACTTGCATTCGAGAGGAATAGTGCATTGCGATATTAAGGGGAGCAACGTGTTGCTAATTCGAGGCTCCACCAAAATCGCGGATTTCGGCTGCGCCAAGGCGGAGGGGGAGGCGGCGATCGGCGGCACACCCCTGTTCATGTCACCGGAAGTCGCGCGCGGGGAGGAGCAGGGGTTTGCGGCGGACGTGTGGGCACTCGGGTGCACGGTTATCGAGATGGCCACCGGCCGCGCGCCGTGGCCTAATGCGGCAGAGACTCTCCGCCGGATAGCGTTCTCTGGCGAGGCGCCGGAGTTTCCGGCGCTATTGTCGGAGCTGGGGAAGGATTTTTTAAGCAAGTGTTTGAGGGTTGATCCTAGAGAGAGATGGACGGCGAAAGAGCTGCTCCGGCATCCGTTTCTCGACGATATTCGACATGAAAAGTTGATCGGAGATTCTGATTCTCCGACGAGTATTCTTGATCGTGGAATATGGAGCTCGGTTGAGGAGGAATTTTCACATGATTCGATTGAGATGAATTTTGCAGATTTTTTTAGATTGAGGGAGTCGTGTATGAATTCAAGAATTGAAAAATGGGATTGGACAGAGAGGTGGATAACCATTAGAGACGGTAAAAACGTTGATTTTAGCAGTGACAGGAGATTTAGATGTGAAGAACAGAGCTTTTCTACTTAGTTGAAAATCCCTAAGTTTTCAAGGGAGATGTACATAGTTTTTCGTGTAGGATCCATTTGAGTTTTGGATAAATTGATGCTCACTTTTACAGTTCATTTCTTGTCTCATTCAACTTTTATTTAAGCAAAAAAATGGAAAAAGATTTGGTCGTGATTCTGCTGCAGAAGAAGTAGAATTTTCTTGGGAAGTGGAAGCCCCCATCTCCAAAAAAGTTATGATCGATAATTCTTCTTGGCCATCCTTCATCCAGCCCAAAAATACAGCCACAACTTAATTTTCATCTGTCACGTTATCATTTTACTTTTCAGGCACAACACCATTATCCCAATCCCAAAATTTCAGTCCCAAATCAGCCACAACTCATTTTTTTTTCATTTTATCATTTTTTTAAAGCTTCAATTTTAGTTAGTTATTTTAATTAACTTATTTGTAAAATAAAGACAAGAAA
>JAYDZE010542728.1:0-14378 GCA_034509125.1 Monilaria moniliformis
CGCCTAGGCGGTTAACCGCCTAGGTCACCCGACTTGGATGTTTTCGCCGCGGCTACCATGCGACTCGCGCCTAGGCGGCCGCCTAGGGCGATTTTTACAACCCTGTTAAAACCACTTAAGGTAGTCCAACTATGTTGTTATTCGAATTTTAAATAATTAGTGTATTCTATCTCAAATGCATTAAATAAATAATTGAGAATGAAGTATGAGTTTAAGAAATACATTAAGAGGGTTAAATAATTTAAAAAATACTTCACTTCCTATAAATTGAACGATGTGAAGTAGTATTTACGATAAGATGGTTATTTTTTCATCGTTTATTTTTAACAAGGGTTTGGTTATGTCTCATAATAACCAAACCCTTGTTAAAAATATTGTTCCCACGCGAGGAATAAGACAAGGAGACCCGCTATCGCCCTTCTTATTCATCCTATGCGCACAAGGTTTGTCGTCTATGCTGCACAAGGCGGAAAGAGACAACAAAATTCGAGGGCTGCCGATAGTTTCGAACCAAGTGAGTATCTCCCACTTACTATTTGCGGATGACAGTGTGGTCTTTTTTAAGGCGGACATGACGGGAGCACAGACGTTAAAAGAAGTGTTAGCGCAATATGAAAAAGCTTCGGGGCAGAAAATCAACAAAGAGAAATCCACCATTGCTTATAGCCCCAACACAACACCGGAGGTGACAGAAGCTTTGCGCGCAACGCTGGGCATGCGAATGGAAAATGGGATCCAACAATACTTGGGCCTCCCAACCGCATCCACTCGACATAAAAGAATTCAGTTTGAGCATATAAAAGATAGGATTCAGAAGCGAATCATGCAGTGGAACCAAAGGGAATTCTCGGTGGGCGGCAAGGAGACCCTGATAAAAGCAGTCATCCAAGCAATCCCGACGTACCGCATGCAATGTTTTAAAATTTCGGACAACCTATGCAATGACATTAATAGGATGTGTGCGGAATTTTGGTGGGGTGATAAACAGGAAAAACGGCGCATGCACTGGAAGAAATGGTAGGACCTCTGCCAACCGAAGGAACAAGGTGGCATGGGATTTCGAGATCTGCGGAAGTTTAATTCCTCACTGCTTGCCAAACAGCTGTGGCGAATGATAAAAAACCCCAACTCCCTTGTAGCGCGAGTTTTCCGTGGCCGATATAGCAAATGAGGAGACCTTCTAAAGCCAACCAAGAAATCCAACTGGTCCTTTACCTGGAGGTCGATATTTGGAAGCAGAGATATCCTAGATCGAGGCATGCGTTGGTGTGTTGGATCGAGATCAAAGATCAGAGTTTATCAAGACCGGTGGGTAGCAGAAGCGTACGATGGGAAAGTGGAAGGCCGAGCTGGAATTGAAAGGAGAGCTATGTGGGTCTGCGAGCTCATGACTGAAAAAGGAGAATGGAATGAGCGTCGACTCCATGAGTTATTTCTTCCACACGAGGTAAGAGCCATCCTAGGCACCCCAATCGGTGAAAGAGGCCGAGAAGATGTCCAAAGTTGGATGCATGACCCGAAAGGTAACTACACAGTGAAAACAGCGTACCTCCTTCAAATTGGGTACTTTGACAGCCATGAAACGACGAGCAACACTCAGAGGAAATGGTGGGGACAACATGTATGGAACTTAACGATTCCGTCGAAGAATAGGATCCTAGTATGGCGAATTTTTCACAACATTATCCCGGCGTCAGCAAATCTGAAGGAGCACCACGTGCCTACGGATGGAACTTGTCCACTATGTAAGGATAGATGGGGGTCGACGAGCCACAGCCTCATCTACTGCCCAAAGATAAGGAACATATGGAAGCATAGCAGGCTCTGGGAAACGATGCGACAAGGGGACATGGCTCCAGTGAGGGATATAGCGGAAATTATAAGATCGAAGTTTGTAATGGAGGGATACGAGATATGGTGCACCATGATTGGGCAAACGTGGCGGTATTATTGCTCCATGTTACATGAAGAGACCAACCCAGTTCAACAGCCGACGGAGGACCACTGTGTGGCGTTATGGGAGGAATTCTGCTCGGCCCGAGGCACGCTTACGAACAGCAATGCGCTGGGCATGCAGTTTGGCGAGAAGAAATGGCATAGACCAGCGGGAGGTCGATTCCGGGTGGACGTGGATGCTATGTTCAACCTTCAAGAACTCACCTTTGGTGTCGGGGTGGTCATTCGAGACAGCATGGGTCACCTGGTGGCAGCCTTGTCGAGGCGAACAAGACCTCGCACCAATGCCATGTCAGCGGAACTTATGGCGGTCGTAGAGGGCATAACTTTTGCCATCTCTCAACATGTGATGTCGATAGAGATTTACACGGATTCGATCCTAACAGTCAAACTAATGGGGAATGACGATGACATGCAAGACCTGCTTCCAGCGGAGATTAGGGATATCGTGAAAGCGGCACGTGAGAACTTTCTAGTCGGGATCTTCCACATATATCGGACTACAAACCAAGCCGCGCATCACGTGGCCAAGTATGGAACCTAGGATCTGGCGGAATAGCTTCCCAACTTGGTTGATGGATTTTGTAAACAAAGACTTACAGTAATGAATCTCTTCTTTCTCAAAAAAAAAACAAGGGTTTGATTATGTTGACATGAAAACTAACTTAATCCCTATTTTATCGTAAGTTTCAATAAAAATAAATTTGATTTCTATAATTATAGGAATTGGTTGTTAATTAATTTATCTTCATTTAAAATAGCATAAAAGTATATTCTTCATATAATTATAGAAAAATAGGAATATTAAAAAATAGAGATATTATTTCAAAAAATCATTTACCTTAATTTAATTGATAGATTGTAGACGTTGATCGAACAACACAACGTGGACCAATTATAAAATTATAAATTCAATTCTTGTTTTATAAATTTAATATTCATTAATTTGAATATTTACTTCATATAATAATTAAATATTCTCAAAAAATATATGATTAAATCAATTAACATATCACTCATATTTGGAGCCTGGACCCATGACTAATTTATATGCAACTTGACAGACTCAAAATCTTAATGGGCCTAACCCACCAGATAAAAGCCTTTTTAAATCGGACAACGCTCACCACAATCCTTGCTGGCGGCGCTCTCCGCCTCTGAATCTAGGGTTTGAAACGACTCTCTCTCTATATATTCAGCTGAGTTCTCACTACACACCGCATCTTCTTCACTTGAGCTATCTCTTGATCTGGATTTCTTCACATTCAACGTTTTCTCTATTCTTCAGATTATTTCATTTTTTGTGTGCTTGAATTTATTGTCGAAATCATCTGATGAGAAAATAACTGCAACAATATGATCGGAATATTTCCCATGATTCCTAGTATTTAAGTCTCTGATGATTTCTCTTCCCTAAATTCACTTGGTTTTTTCCCAGTTTTTCAATATTTCATTTTTTATTTTTATTTTTTGAAATTGTGGAGGAGATATGATGATTACATTATTTGGTCCGTGTTTCTGAACTAACCCTGACTGATAAACCCTTTCCAAACCTCTGATCTCCTCATTTTCTATATTCCTGTTCAATCCTAAATTTTTATACTTGGACTTGCACAAAATCGTTAATTTTTCTGTGGCTCTGTGATTATTTGCCTAATTTTAGGCGATATACGCTATTCTGATAATTATCATGTGGAATAACTTTTTGTATTATGAGAGCTGATTGTTTTTCTATATTGTTTCCTTGATGTTATAATTTCCAATTTTCTTTCTGCTGTGATGATTTATGAAATAAATTCACATGTCAGACTTCAGAGATTATTTATAATCTATGAGAAGACTATTTCATGATTCCTGAGCAGTTCTTTATTAGCCTAAATATTACTTGTATAATTTTATGCTAATGCCAATTTCAATAACGTTCCTCCTCTGTCTCTCTCTCAGTCTCTCTCCCTTTCTTGTTTTATTAAATAACAAACATTTTAATATAACTTGTTATTCGTTGTTGTGGTTTTATTTATTTTCTCTCTTTTCTAATGTTATTAATTCCCTCAACAGCCTTTTTTACAAATACTAACCCAATAAAAATTACCTTTAATATTGTTCATTTTGCCATTTTAGCATATCTTGAATTACTGCACTTACATCATACTTTATTAGTATGGCCCATTCAAATCGAATGGGAGGTTTGTTGTTTTTATGCATAAATTGTTTTTTGATGCATAAAAATTGGTGAATGTATTTGTAACAGTTGTCGACCCAAAGTAACCGAATTATATTGAATTGGATTGCTAGTGTGGTTTCTTGTTTCGAACACTTGCTTCGATAGCTTGAATAAAAATACCAGAGAAAACGGTCGGTTCTGATGATGATGGTTTTGATGTAACTTTTCATCTCGATTCGGGGCCCCTTGAATAAATTTTTTGATAATTATATTGATGACTTAATTGTGACAAAAGATCATGAGATTTATCAATAGAAATTATGTAATAATGTAAAACATTTCTGAGATTATTAAATGAGGAAAATAGTAACCGACCAATACAGTACGAAAATATAATTTGGAACAAGAAGTCAATAATAACTAATTTGATTGATTTTAATAAAGCCCTCATTTCTCCTCAACTAAGCCCCCCTTAATTTTCTTGATCTCTCTCTTATCTGAGTATAAACGACACTGATGCCTCACTGAATCCTGTGTTATCTCAGTAATTAGGTCCGAGTAGAGATATCATAATTGTGCTCCATCCGTCTTATAAGAGCATCAATAGGGCAGCCGCAAATGAGGGGAAAACTGCGGCGCCGCGGCGGCCGCACACGGGCGGTGTTAACGGTGGTCTGCCGCAATGTAGCAGCCACCTTTAAATATTTTTTTTTTATTTATGAAAAAGTGTGATTTGATTTTTCAATGTAAATTTTGGGAACTTGAAATGCTGCAATTTACATGAATAATTAAATGAAGAGTTGGTGGTGGAAGTGAATGTGATAGTGGGGTGGGGTGTGGTGTCAAATTTTGGGTATAAATTGAGCCAACATGATCTCACACCTCTTCATACTCTCACACTGAGATAAGAATGCCCTAAGCTTTTGTACGAAAGGGCCTTGGTTTCCTGCCCAAATAACTTGGCGTATTCCTATCACAATCTTACATTAAATTTGTATTCCACGTTGTGTATGATAATCCTACATTAAATATATGTAATAAGATTTGCTTTGGTGTAGTGGTTACAATCTTAGGAATCAGAAATCTTTCTTGTTGGCAGCTCAGATTGTCTTAGACTAACAATATCAATGTAGCCTCAAATAGCTTAGACAAGTAGCGTCTGACTACAAAATCTGTTAAATTTTTTGTTCCATTTCTCATGTGATTTATTTTTTATTTTTTTCCACCCAATCATTGATTTTAGTTGAGATAACGATTTTGAGATATTCAAGTGCGATGATTCGTATCATATGATTTTTTTATAAAATACACATCAACTTTGCTTTGCACATCAAGTTTAAAAATTGGAATTAATGCATAATCTTAACCTCTATCATAACTAATCACGGTATTAATTTCCGCCAAATTAAGACATAATTTATGTGCTGTATTTTTAGTGAAGCCCTATAAATTTAATCCACATTTGGGATTTTAACCCATTGGAAGTTTTAGAAAAGAAAAAGACGAAGCAATTTCACTGAAAATATTGAATATGCATCAAGCATCATGGCATTGGTTAGGATCAGACGCAGCAATCGAGCACTTAGCATGTGACGGCAAATAAAAAGCCAATCCAACAAAGAGAATTTTTCGTATGAAAGCCCCTAACGTCAAACCGATCAAATAACATATTTGTAATCTATCCAACTCAAAATTTAAAACATACAACCCACTATCAAGGTCAAGGACTGACTCTATCTGCCCCTGCTCGTAGGTTGCATTTTTGTAAGGGCAGACTACAAACTGCTCCTACTGCGTAGTCTGCTCGTACTTAATAACTACAAGCAACTCGAGCATCATTGATCATGCCAAACTCAATTCGACCAAAGCATCAATTACTACACGATCACATGTGCAGATCAGAAAATCCAAATGCAAGAAACTAAATTGTAAACTCCGAGTTCATGTCTAGAAAAATAGTGGAATCATAATTTCATAATTCACCAGTTCCAAACTACATTCAAAAGGAGAAAAGAAAATTGCAGCAAACACAGATTTAAACTAGACCAAACTACAAATGGAAAGAAAAAAATGGCTGCGAGAAGTGGATGATTTTCATCATTGAGAATGTGTTATCGAAAGGTATACACATGGCACGTACAGTACAGGCATACGAACAAACAAAGATGCATATCTCGTTTACTCTTTTATATATATATATATAGCTTAATACTGTTCAAAATTAAAGCAAAATGGTACCAGGAGAATGCAATGCAGGAAGAAGCACGACAGGTTAAGGTCCGTATGCGTCCCCTTCTTGCCAGAATCCACCACACCGAGAAGGGCCGCTCACACCCCATTGCTGATAAAGGCAACAGCAAGGACCTCAACTATCATCAAGGTCAAGAATCAAGGTCGGGACAACGCGTACAATCATAAAATAACTGCCAATTGAAGGTCTCCCATTCTCTCTACTTCTTTGCGATGAATACTAATTAGAACTGAAAATCGAGCTCTGAGCAGTTTTTCCTCCTAACTGAAATATAATATCTATCCCATCTTGCCATCTACTTTTCACGACACCATAAACAAAATGGCCATCGACGAGATTTGCTTTGTGCTATTTGCACTGTCGTGGTCGGAAATTATTATCCGATAAGAGGAAAGTCGTAAGTTTTTCCAATCTCTTTGCACCAGAAGTAGGCCTGAGAACCGTGACATTACCCACAACAGAACAAGGGTCCGTACCGTTTCTGCCACTACCAGCACACCAGCCGCCGGGGACAAGCATGTCTTTGCCCCGGAGCAGGAGTTCAGAGTCGATCCTGTCCAGCACTGGGTCATCGTGATGGAACTTTCTAGCAAATGGAGCATTGCTGTCGATCATTCTTTGCATGTCATCAACGGTTAGGTAGTGGGGGTGCTGCTTGGGAGGGTTGTCCCAAGATATGAAGTGAAGGTCGCTGTTCACGGTGGTATTGCTGAATTGAGGCGCATTACAAACGACGGTGTGGAAGTAGCCTTCTGGTGAAGATATGAAATTTGCATAGTACATGAGAACCGTTCGGGGTAGGTTATCCCATCCCCATATGCAGTAGTCGATGAAAGGTCGAGAGAGTGCCATCCAAGCGGAGCCTGTAAGAGAAAGAATTCAGTCCTATACAAGAATCTTTCCAAAGTTGAAGAAAAGATTGATGTTTGGTTTTCAGGTTTTACAAACAATTTGGAAATGAAAACCTTCAAATTACTGGAAAAATCAAGATTCAGCACCTGTGCCGTCCTCAAACTCAATCTGATAATAGCCCAATGTGTTCATTGAAATCATATTTAGAAACGAATATAGGCTGGTGGTGACTAATAACCGTCAAAATTATATGAATATTTCATTCCCATTAGTTCGTTTCATTCTTATGACTGTGGGGGTCCAAGAAGGCCCTGCGTGGGAATATATATTCGGGGAATATGGAGAAAACCCTGTGACTTCGACTAGAGGTTGAAACTCTGAGTAGCAGCTTAAAACTTATGCAAACAACATAATGGAAGAAACTGGCCGTGCAAGGCAAGCAAAGAAGGTACGAATGACCAAAGACAAATTATTAGTACCTTGATGAACTTATGCAGTTATGCTAGATATTATTTACAGTGGTCAGCAGGTTCAAATTTTTAATTGGTAATACAATTTGACTAAGAGATTAGATAAGATACATTACATTCAAAACTCAGATTCAATTTCCATAATCATAAATGACATCGAACTGGGAATTCAAGAAAAATGCAGTTTTGGAAAGAATACAAATTGAAGCACATCGCTACTTAAAGAAAACCAAGACAGGGAAAAACAAAAATGAAGATCGACAGTGATCCCAAAATATCATAAGTACTCAGAAGTCAGAATCCCAACACTAAAAAGATACCAAACCTCTATATTTAGGTTTTCATGAAAAAGTAAAGACACATGGCAAGATAAAAAATAAAAAATAAAAACTGAAGCATCTTCACCAGATTCCAAAACCACTTTCAGACAAAAACAAGAAACACTTGCACACACAAAGAACAAAACGAGTACAATCACATAATCAAAATTCGGATTGAACGGATTTGTACACACCTGTAAAGAGCTTGAAAGCAGTTGGCACACTTCTCCTCTGTGTGATCCAAAACACATCAGTCTTCTTGGTCATATACAGCCCCGGATCAATGATGATCGGCTTCGCCCTCTGAAACCTAAATCCAACAAGAATTGTTAATGATCTCCCAAAACCAACACGAAAACGAAACAATTGGATCGGTGTTATGAAGGTCACTCACTCTTTCCAGCCAATGTTACTTGTGTGATCAATGAAATTGAGATCCCTTGGCAAGAACGAAAACGTATGCAGCAGATCTAATCATCCACAACAACAACAACAACAACAGCCAAGAAAAAATTAAACTCAAAACTAACATAATACATCAAAATTAAGCTCAATAACACCCTCTTTACTATAAAGATTCGAACTTTATCGTATAATAAAACCTAATAAGCACAAATCATTACCATCTTGAGTGACGAGTGGATAATCCGAGGCACTGAGATTGATGAACCAGTCCCAGTCCCCACCCTGCCGCAGCAAAATTGCGGCCGCGTGCAACGTGTTGGCCACCATCGTCGGCCCACGGTAAGTTACCAAATTAGCCTTGGTAATCATTCGGACATTTTTAAATCTACGGAAAATGGGATGGGTAGTTACGTGATTGTACAGATCAAGCCTCTCATCGGCGGAGCTCTCGCCGTCGAGGTGTACTACATACTGATTAGTCGGGTGGTAGAGCGCCTCCAGCGTGCGGCGGAGCATCGCGCCGTCGCCGGCGGAGCCGGAAATCAAGTAGGCGAAGCGCGGCGGCGGCGGCAGGTCGGGGACCGGCAGGGGATTGAGGCGCGACTCGACGAAGATGGAGGCGGCGGCGGAGGAGGAGGAAGAGTAGTAGCGGCGCAGTGGGAAGAGAGGGACGCCGTCCGGCGAGGTGAGGGTGGTGAGGAAGAGGAGGAAGAGGGAGACGACTGCGCCAATGGCGAGCGGAAAGATCCATTTGCGCTCCATTTTGTGGGGGTGTTTGAGCTGGAGATAGTATTTCTTCAACTTCTTCATCTTCCCATCAAATTGGGGGGTTGAGTTGGGAAATCTGGTGCAGATTTTGCGGGGGTGGGGTTAGTGTTGGGAGAGATTTGGATTTTGAGTTGGGTGGAAGGTGGGAGGTTTGCTGTTGTGATGCTTCATTTTGGTTGCACCTGCACCTCTTTTTTCAATTAATATATCACCAGAAAAATAAAATATAGTCCTCTTTTCTACACTGCTGTTTTTCAGTGAAGATTGGTCTAATTGATGGGCCTTTAATACAATATATTATATATATTACATTTTTTTTACCTTTTATTTTTACCTAAGCTTTTGATTATACAAATGATTTATTTATTGTATATCTTAATGAATATGTAAAACTAGATTTAAATTAATATTCTAGATATCATGATGATATTAAAATTCTACTTATGTAAAATATATTGTTTTAAAATCAAACTGTTATTAAATATTGGATGTACATGTGATTACATACAAACATATACAATGAATAGATAAAGAATTAATTTGATGTTAAAAAGGATAAAAATAAAATATTTTATGATTCATACTTTATAGTTGAAAAGGGATCTAAAATTAGGTTTACATTTTATTCAACGACAGTGATTTAATCTTTGTTGCTTGAGAGCTCAGATCTCCATCTGTGAGGTGTGTGTGTATGAATGCTTATCTTGTGGTTTGGTGTTTAGCCTCTAATCCTTTTTCGTTTTTCTTATGACGGAAAATGGTACTCGCTACTTGCGACATAAATGTCATCACTCGATTCAATTATACTTGTTTTTCTCCCGTGCAATCCATGCATCGGAACATATTCAAATTTTATAGTATCACAAAAATCCAAATAAATATAATTACTGTAATATATATATATGGATGAGTTATGTGATTCTTTTTATTGTGAGAATTAAAGATACTGTACTGAATATTTAAAATTATTGCATTCATCGTAAAATTAATTGTACTCCAAAAAATGAAATTAAATAAAAAATTTATCCCATATGGGATTCAAATCCCGGTGTTTCACTCATCTATTAAAATGATGCATCTACCGCATGTTTTCACAATTATATGCTAAAAATGATTCGTTCTCTCTCATTCTCTTTCTCTCACATACACGCGCATATATATATTATTCTATCTGTCCACCGAGAGTGTGTAACTTTTTTTTTTGGAAAATCTCTTCTTATGATTTACATTCACAATATTATTAATTTATATATATAAAAAAGTCTTATTCATGGTTAGGGGTGAACATTAGGTTTTTAGTTCGGTTTTTTCTGAGAACTGAATTATCCTGAAAATCGAACTCGAAAAATCGAAATCTGAACTATGAACACCAATTCGAACCGAAAAAATTAAAATTGCATAAAAATATCCAAAAAACTGAAAACCCGAAAATCTAAAAATCCAAAAAATATTATAACTAAATGTATATATTTGTATATTATAATATTAAATATAAATGTGTTTTTTTTTTTCAGTTTTTAATATATCCAAACTGAAACGAAATTTGAAAATACCAAACCAGATTTTAAATTTTGGTTTGAGTTGGTTCGGATATTCTGATTGCAGGTATTTTGCTCACTCTTGTAGTCATGGTATATTATCTTAATCCACTATTTAACATTGATGAGAGACTTTCTCCACTAATCAAATATCAATCTAATATTTTATTAAAACTCGTGTCATTCTTAATATTACACTTTAAGTGGATGAAAGGAGTGCTACATAATAAAAATAAATTTGGTTAACGTTTTGAAATTTTGAAATTCACATAGTGCAAATATGTTATCTACTCTATCCTAAATTTAAGATAATTCCTTATTATCTAGTCATTATTTTGTAAAGCAATACCTAAATGTTGTTGATAGAAATGCACAATATTTTTCAACTGAAATTATTAACTTAGATATTTATCTGTTTTGTTTTATAAAATCACAACATATAACTGTGAGGCATAATTTTTTTATTAAATTATTATAAATATATTATTTAAGTACACATATATTGGATAGATTTAAAGTGCACATACATGATAAATTATTTATTTATATATATTCAATGAGCTTATACCATGATGAAAATTATTGCAATATATATCTCTCATAATATAATTGCATTATCAGCCAATTTAATGTTGACATGATTCCTTGAAAATTCAAAATTGTCAATTCAGTTGATGAATACAATAATATCGTACTACACATAATAGACTAAAATCAATTGAATACGAGGGCATAATTTCAAACGGTAGTGTAATTTTTTTTCAAATTTAGATTCTATACTCGACCACCAGCCAAATAATACAATCTCACAAAATAACAAGTTCTCATTGTGTATAATTCAAACCGTTCTTCATTGACTCATATTAGGACACAAAGATGACAAAGCTAAATTCATTTAAATTGAAAATAAGAAAAATAACAAAAAAAAAATTGATGTTGCATCTAAATATGGATATGGCAAACAATGACCGGTATTCGATCTCATTAGCAAAATCAGCTGAAACTAAAAGTTCAGTAATTACCACATAAAATTTTAAATTGATATGCAAAAATCAAAATTTGCTAAAAATTCAATAATTTACATATAAATAATTATTTCCTTTTTGTAATCATCTCTAACGATATTTGAAATATCATAATATTTGTCTACCATATGATTCGGCAGGAAATAAATCTAATATCTATATCAAAATTAAATAATTAGGTAACGTCATGTTGTTCATAAAATTGAACTTCTTATATGAATTTGTAGCATATATACATATATGTGGTGTTTACAATGGCCATCACATAAGGTAAAAAAAAATCTACACATATGAAATAATTACACTATCATATAAGATGAAAAATACATCACTACATTAGGTAGAAATTTTCATATACATACAGGATTAAATCTAAGACCTCCTATTAAAGAGAGTTTTGTGATACCTCAACTTTGTCATTTACGCCTTCTTAATTTTAAATTAATCTTTTTAAGAGAGATTTTAAAATTAATCTTGACCGCCAATTATTTAGACCTTCCATTTTACTATTATTACATTTTGATTTTCGCTTCTAATTATTTCTTTCGTTTAGCTTTAGCTTTTTGTATTGCTTATTCCTTTTTTTGAAGGTCAAAAAGTACAATAAGTATATGAAAAATATCCCCTCAAAAAAATATATGAAAATATATGGGCCAAAGTTGGGAATATCACAATAAAGAGGGGGAAAAGTAGCAAGGGTCAAAAATCACATTTTCCATATTTAATATGCACTTTTGTAATTGTGAATAATTATTTTAATTAGTGTGAGGAAATCGAAATCATATATATATATATATATATAGTTGTATATATATGTGTGTGTGTGTGCGCATAGGACCGATAGAGCATAAGCGATATCACGGGCCTCATATCTAGGACCTGTAGAGCATAAATGCATAGGTAGGATCTAATTATAGGTCTACAATAATGGAATCACAATCACATCTTCTTTATTACTATCACATAGCCACATCAATGCCTACCTCCTAATACCAAATTGCTTTCAACATTAGATATAATAGGACCAATTAAAGTAATTAATACAATGACAGGTGATGGTTTTTGGAAACGTCTACTCATTACTACTATATATGATTTTCAAGCTTTTTCTTCGAATTCCTTTGTCGCATTTTTTGAAATTTGATTTTACATTTTTCTGTAATTTTAGTGACTTTTGAGTTTACACTAATCCTCTATGTGAAATTTAATATTTTTAGATTAATATTTATAATTTAGCTTAATTATATGATTGATGCAATTAATGATTCAAGCTTCTTCCCTAATTTGAGATCCTACATGTCATTTTATGAGATTTAATCTCACATTTTTTTTTACAATTTTAATCATTCTTGAGCCCACATTAATTTTCTCCTTATGCTGAATTTAATATTTCTAATATATAATTTTTAGGTTAATATTTATAATTTCTCTTAATAATGTAATAGCATAGTTTACCTTAATTATATAAATGCATAAATTACTTTAATTAGACGAGCAATAATTAATGTTATTAAACTTATCTTAAATTACTGCTACATGTACAAAGCATCTAGACAAAACATGAATAGAATCACGCTCTTATCTAATTATTGTCTGGTCATTTTAAATTGGCTAATTTTACTATATTAAAAGAAAAAGTTAAGTGAAGCTTAATTTGTTAGGGGTGTGGTATTTGCTGATTGACTTTGCATGGATCTCATTAGGACCGCTATTAATTATGATATAAACCACCTTTCAAATAAATGTTGAAGTTAAAAATGTATAACTCATTTCTCATGATGATCATGATTTAGAGACATAATATCTAGGATTTAATAAGTAATTTAGCATTATTTTTTATTTTTAATATATTAATTTTAAAATTCATGGTATTTTGTGTGTAGACCTTCTTACCTTTTAGCTATTTTAGTTTAAAAATTACAATCAGATTTTTTTTAAAAAAAATTGGAAAAATAAATGTAATATATTTCATAATTAATACAACCGTCGTACTATAATTATGAAAATCATTTAACTACACAACATTTTAAGATTTAATTCTCAACATTCCAACACATTCTGAATCTGAAGTCCAACACATTCTGAATCTGAAGCATCCCAGTATATATATATATATATATATATATATATATATATATATACATATACATATTTTAAGTTTTACGATTTGACCCTCCCGGATTCATAATGATAAATTCATTTCTCTTGGATATAATATAATTTTCCAATGAATTCGTAAATGTATGTGAAAATTAACTTGATTTAGTTATAATAATTTCGAACCATTTCGAATACAAAGGTGCTAATTATGTTGAATCCGTTAGATACGAAATTATAATGTTACTTTGTTTTTGGAAAGGGGTGCTTAGAGCATCCATAGCGGCAGCCGGGCCTTAGCATTTCTCTTACACTATTCATGGGCCACGCATCAACTTTTCCCTTAAAATTTTCCTCCCTGCAACAATGGCCGAGCCTTAATTTCCCTTACACTATTCATCATCTCTTATTTTTTAAATTATTTCATAAATTCATATCATTTTTAATATCAAAATTTAAAATTGATTTTCATTTCACAAAATTAATAATATTACGGAAATTGGAAATTAAATTTGTGAAATTCGAAAAATAC
>JAYDZE010542739.1:0-14377 GCA_034509125.1 Monilaria moniliformis
ATAAAAATTGAGTTGTGGCTGATTTGGGGCTGAAATTTTGGGGCTGGGATAATGGTGTTGTGGCTGAAAAGTAAAATGCTGACGTGGCGGCTGAAAATTGAGTTGTGGCTGGTTTTTTTGTGGCTGGGTTAAGGATGCCCTTACAATTCATTTTTTCCAACTATTCATCAATTATCAATGGACTTCATACATGCATTATTAGGACTGCTTATTTGGCCTCAGCCGGTTCGGTTAGAACTGGAGCGAATTGACCGGTTAACCGGAATCAAAACAAGACCAATCTAAGGGACCGGAACCGAATACATCTAAGGAACCGGAACCGGTTACAAAATTAAAAGTTTCAATTTTGTTGCAAGTGAGATTTGAACTCCTAACCTTTTAGATATTATGATGCACTTTATCCACTGCATCACATGCACTTTTTTTAAATTTTATAAACATAAAATTTATTTATTATTAAAATTGAAAAATATGAAGAAAAAAAAATCCTACCAATATTTCTCGATTTTTCCCCTAATTAATTTTTTTTAAATCGGTTAGTAACCGGTTATCGGTTATAACCGGTAACCGGCCGGCTATAACCGATAACCGAATCCTACCAAAATTCCACACTGGAACCGAACTGGTACCTTATCATACGGTTATCGGTTACCCGATAACCGGCTGGTTTCGGTTCGGTTATCGGTGTAACCGGTAACCGGTAACTGGTAACCGGCTAAGCAGCCCAATGCATTATTCATAAATCTTGTCTCTTATTCTTTTATTCATTCTCTATATCTTCTATTTTGTTATATATCATTAAATTATTTTTTCGATTTAAATAAAAATTCAAATTTCATTAAAATATAAAAATTACTAAATTAAAAATTCTAAACTTACATAATTAAAATTAAAAATTATATAACTAAAATCCTAAGTTTACATAATTAAAAACTAAAATTACATAATTAAAAATACTAAAATCCTACGGTAGCATACACAAATATTTCTTGAGATTGTTAATCATTCTCCAATGCATCTTCAATTGTTGAGACGTCATAGTACTCGTGTCTTTAGTATATGCTTTCATTAACATATTGTACATGACGCTTCTGTTGGCCGCCTTCAGCGTCTCTGGGTCCGTTGGTAGAGCTGCTGCACTGCTCGAGCGACGCCTACTCAACTGGAAGCTCCTTCCTCGCTCCCACCTGCCGACCCTTCGCTGTCGCTTGTTGAGTAGTCACTGTTCAAGGTATGTTTTGTGCACTCTGATCCCAATTCTATGTCACCCGCCCACTTGTCTATGTGTTGGACCCTCTGCAAGTTCTTGTAGATGGCGCAGAACTTTGAGATTTTCAGACTGACTCGGTCGAAATGAGACCGAATCTTCTTATACTTGCTCGGCGGGATGCATTTCAAGTGGCGTGCATTGTATGCATAAGCAATTCTCTCCCAAAAATCCTTGGCTTTATGGTTATTTCGAATGACTGAATCTTCTCTTTTGTCAACGTACAAAAGATCCGCTTCATTTCTTCTGCGATGTACAATGCTCGAACGTCGCGGGAGAATGAATCGTCGGAGATTTGGATGTCGTCCAACGCTTGGGTGGGGATGTCAGGGACACATGACCCTTGGGAGTTGACGAAGGGTGCGTCCATGACTGGGCGGAACCTAGAGTTTCGCTTCCAAACGCTATATTATTTATATTGAATGGAAGCGTGGTTGGATCGTAGCCCTCACGAAGGAACCAAGCTCACCATTGGATTAGTTCTCGTCGCCAGACATGGCATATTTCAAATATTTAGTATATGATTGAGAAGAAGAAGAAGAAATTGAGAGAGAAAATTAGAAAGATGATGTTGAAATTGTTTGAAAAATGGAGTAGGGAAAGTGTATATTTATAGGAGGGGATAGAAGGGGTTGGATAATTTTAAGTAGTCGTTGGGTAAAAGATATAGTAGGGATTTTTTTTAATTCAAATTTTTTGAATTTAAAAATATAAATAAAAATAAAATTTGGCCGCGTCGACACCCACTCACACGCCCAGTGAGTGGGCGGAACGCACCAATCTCAGTGGCCACAGGCGGGGGACATGATGGGCTATCTCGCCCCATTTCAATTGTTTTGTGCCGCCCGTTCCTTGAGGTCGTGCAACGAGTCTTGTGGTTGTCCTGTCCTTGTGGGACATGCCACGTGGTCCGCGTTGAGGATGTTCTAAGCACTTACACTATTCACATATTTTTCAGCACTATACACAAAGAAATTGAGCGCTTACATTATTCATGGGGCCCACCTATATTTCTCATATCATTTTTTTTCTCTTAATTATAGATTCAAATTAAATTAATTTATGAATAAACGAAAATTACTTAATTCATTAAAGAAACTTTAAATTACTTAATTGAAATAAATAAAAAATTAAATAGTGAAAATAAATTAAACTACATAATTAAAAAAAAACTACAACTAAGAGTCGCAATTTTGCCTCTCATCTTCTCCGTATCCGCACTAGAAGATATGGTTGTCGTCTTCCCATTTTCCTTGTGCTTTGCCTTCTTTTGGCCCAATGGACAGCTTCTACTCAGCGTCATACTTGCACTCGCGTTCTCAGTCGCCTCGCCCGGTCCCCTGCTTGTTGTCTATTGTCCGTCCGATACGCACTTCGATCCGCCGTAGCCCGATCCTCTACTGATTGATCACTTCTCGCACTAGCGCATCTTCTCTTAAGTCTTGAGGTACTTGAAGGCCCACATGTTTTCGTCTTAATACATATTGTGCGCTTTCTTGATCAAATCTGCACCACTCTAGCCGCTTTTATGTTGCAACTTTACATGGTTGTAGATGCCGCATAATTTCTGGATGGGTCCATCCTCTTGAAGTGGCCTCTAAGTATATGACCCATGCTCTGAATTGCACCTTTAGGACGCGTGTATCAATCACCTATTATCTGCCAAAAAGTCCGGGTTTTTTAGGAGTTGACAGGGACAAGTTTTTTGCAATTGTGGACATAGCACTCGAAGACCGTTCAAATTTCATCCGTTGAGTCTGCGTTGTGCGATAATTGACTACGGCTGGGAATCTCTGCTTGGTCGAAGAGTTGGATCACATCGAGACCTTAGGCAGACGACGAACCAAGGAATGGAGACGACATGTGTGACGATTGAGTACCAACTCCGTCGGCGGCTTGAATCGTTTGAGGAGTTGGAGGAATTGGAAAGAATTGTGGATTTACAGGATTGGAGTCGAGGTTGTTGGATCGGGTAAGATAATTTTAGTTGGATTTCGTAATGAATGTTTGGTTCAAAGTTGTAGTTATTTGGATCCATAGTGGTAAATCTGGGAAAAAAGATTTGAAAGATTTGTAGATAAATTATGAGAAAATTTGGAAGAAAATAGAGAATGTGATTAAGAGGTGTGAAGAATGAAGTGGGGAACGTGGGGGTATTTTTTTTTATATATATATATAAAATCCGATTTTTCGTATTTAAAAAAGTTAAATAAAATGTCACGTGGCGTAAGAAGATTGGCCACAGACGTTGTATGTGGCAGGCGTGCTCAAGCACACGAGCATGTAAACACAGGGTGCTCAACGTCATGCTCCAGTGGTTGAGCACACCGTTGCGGATGCTCTTGCGAACTTAGTTCGACAAGTATCACATTTATAATTAGAGGTATGTGGCGATATGATAAATTTGTTATTTTTCCCCATTTTCTCAAAAACAAGTGTAAGAGTATCCACAACGCTGAGCACTATCTCATTGAGCACCTACAATATTTACGTGCTTATCAACGTTACCCACCTTGAGCAGTTACACAATAATGTTTATTTAAATCCAAATATATGATTCAAAAAGGAGTGCCATGTGTCGTGCATTAACTGACCGAGGAGATGGGGATGTCAGCATGCTCATGCACGCGGCCGCGTGCGAGTAGCGTGCTCAAATCGTGTACTAGGTTGTTGAGCATGCGCACGCGTGCCTAGAGCACGGTGATGGGATTGCCCTTACTTTTACCACCAAAAGTATTATTTTGAAACAACGATGAACGTACAAATTTCATTAGAGGGGCTATTATTGAAACTTGATGATGAATCAATAGTATACATGTAAAGAAAGAAAATATGGTTTAGGGAGCTCCAACCTACCGGAGCCCCCTTGGATCCGCCTTTATATTTAGGTCAGTTTTGTATGTGTTGTACTCAATGCATTATGTATGTATAATTTTTCGATGACAATAGTATTACATATATTATCATGTATAAATATGAGAAATAATTTTATAGAATGTAGTGTAACGGGTCAAAATCTATAAAACGAGTTATGATGTGGATACAAACACTATAAAATACCATTAAAAATTATAATATATTTTTGTATTAGATTTAAAGACCCATAAGACGGTATGACATAATTTTTATATTATATTTATAAGTTTATGACTTGCTAATGTTGAATCCTAACACAGAGTCATCGAATAAATGTTCGATCATATAATTTATTAACCGAATATCAACGTATGAGACCTTTTGTGTTCCATTCATCGTGTTTTATCCTAAATTGATTGTGTTAAATATATTTATTTAAAAAATTTATTATAACATAATGCTTCATAATAAATATTTATTTGAGAAAATTAATTTTTAAAAAATTATACACCTTACTTATGAATTTATCAATTGTAATAATTAATTTCTATCTAATAAAAGTAACAATAAATTCTAAAAAAATAATTATATACCCTAATTTGGTGTAATAGACTCTTGCTAATAAGTGCAAAAGTCAACTAAAACATACAAAAATTAAAATGAAATAAAAAAATAGATAAAAATTATATAAAATCATTAAAGTACTATATAAAATGAGACACAAAATAAACTACTAAATTTCATTGGAATATAGGGGTGACAGAAATTAATGTAGTTGGACCCGTAAAGAAGAGGGCGGGTGTTTAGATTTAACTCTTATCAACGGTAAGAACGAAAAGGACTGGTCACGTGAAGCAGCTCGTTACATCTCTGTTACTTGAATTGGACATGAACTGCAGCAATAAATCATTCTTTTGTCCTTTTATTTAAATAGGAAATTGGCAATGATGAATATATATATATATATATATAATATAAGATTTTTTTTTTATTTTTTTTTTAAATTACAGCTTAACACACCCTCTCTCTTTGTAACAAGAAAAAACTACATGGTTACTTGAGGATGAATTTTGAATGAACTCTATTGCGTGTTGATAATTTGCAGACCACATAAGAGAAATGAATTTTTGATGCAACTTAAATAGTTACTCGATTGTTCATGCAACAGAGTCAATTGAGCATTTTCTTTTTTACAAAACAAATTTATAGCTGCTATTTGATGCTACATTACGAATATAATTTATTTACATGCGATAGTTTGCGAGTTGCGTAAGGAAAAAAATATTGGACGCAGCTCAAGAAATAAGTTGAAATGACATAATTCCCTTTCGAAGATTGTTTTATTAATTCCTTTCCATTTTGATATATTGAAACTTTCGATTTAAATGGGAAATTCTATTTATTTCTTTATTCATGCGTAGTTCAGACATTTCATTTCAAATATGAAATTGGGTCAAATTTCATGTGATTCAGTAAGCAGATTAGAAATTCCATCAGTGCTAGACCGTCGATCTAATTCGATGAAGAATGTACTCAATAATTTTAATTTAATGGGATTTTGTTTACAAAAGGGAAATTCAGAACAATGGAGTGAATTGCACTTTGGAGATGGAGTATCTCACATTTCCTTTTTGTATTTTGAGTGAGGATGTAAATATGAGTTTAATTTTCTTTTTAATATCGATGGATTTATCTACATTTGTGAGAATAAAAATGAAAAATATATGATATTGGATATTGCTTACCCATATTTCTCATGGTATTTTGTTAAATCTAAAAATTAACAGAAATTAGCGAGCCCGGAAAATGAAATTATATCTATTAATGCCGAATATTTGATATTGGAGTTCATGAGGAGCTACTAAAAATAATTAATTTTTTATTTACAAATGTACAAGTATCATTCATCATAGTAAAAACTAAAAACCATCCCAATTTTCAGGAGAATGGACCAATAAAACACAAGAGAGAGTATGGGGAGTGAGTGAGTCAAAAAGTGTGAAAAGAAGCTCAACTGCATGTGCATCTGCACCCACAGTTTAAGCAAGAAATTGTGGATTATTTGGATTTTGGATCAGACAGAGACAACCCCCAATCCATTCTTGACTCAATTATATTCATCTCCCTTTGATAATGAAATCACAACTAAAGTAGATTCATAGGCTGCATGTGGTAGAAAATTAATTGTAGACAACTTATGAATCTAGCACTACATTATACTATCGCGTATAAAAGAATGCATTTGATACGACCTATTCCAAGCAGTCCAATGCAGCCCGACTTTACCCATCGGCCCGGCCCGTTTTGACAGTGAGTCATAAGAAGAAACAAGTTTGGGGCAGCTGTATTAGCATTACTCAAAGAAACCAAGCCATTAGCCATTAGCCATTAGCCATATATTGTTAATCAAACGGAGTAAGTAATTTATTGAGCATAACATGTGCCTGGAAAAGTGTGAAAATAATTGAAGAATGTGAGAAAATACCAAAAGTCACACTTGTTGGTGTGTGTGTGTGTGTGTGTGTGTGTGTGTGTGATTGGATTGGGGGCACAACTCAAGCGTAGAGAATGAGAGCTAGAAGAAGCATGTTTTGTTGGCTGTGTTGCTGCCTTTTCCATGTGCTCTTCTGATATATTATCACATGCAATAAAGCATCCATTATTAATATTATTATTGTGTTTTCTTGACTTCATTGGCTGACAACACTGCAGCGATTTTCCATCCGAATATTTTGCAGTGTTTTTCTCAGAATGAAGGATCACATCTATAATTGATTGCCATATATATAGATTGCAAAAAGAAAGGGTGATTCAAATATTCTATAATTCTATAGAATTTAGTATTATTTCATCCAATGTTCTTAGATTTAGTTATCAATTATTATCATATCACTATCTACAATAATACAAGATATGAAATTGTAATTGAAGATGTAGATAGATCACTCATCATGGAATGAGTTGGAGCATAGCTAAATATAAAATGACTTACCGTGTTATTTGAGACCTAATTGAAGGATTGTGAATGTAACATTTTAAATTATCATATAAATTTTATCGATGTTGCTATCTAATCTAAAATGTACATAATCCATTTGGCATATGGAATGCCTAAAGTATGTATATATTTACTCTTCTTAAAACAAAAATGGAAAAGAAAAAGAGAACAAAATAACTAGGATCATATGTAGTTCAGTCTCTATGTTAGTATAGTTATTGCCATCAAGTTACAGTACCTGTTTTTACACCATTATTATTCGAAAAAAGAGAGGTAAAACGCAAATATTATAGAAAATCTGAAAACGTGGAACGATACAATCATAATACAACTAAAAGAGATAGTGGCACATAGGTTGTAGTAATTCTATTCATTTAGTATGTGTACTTAAATAAATAATATATATTATTAGGAGATGAATTTGTAGAATTCATTGACAATTAATCGTGGATTCATGTGAGCGGCGTATATCAAACTAATAATTGAACCTTTTCTCCAAGCAGCTCTTATTGGAATTCATACTTTTCTAGTTGTCATATTCTCTTTGTTACGTCATGAAATCGAAAGCTAGATGTAGAAGGCTTCGAGCGCCCACAAGCTCTCAAGAGAAGTTACGAAGAGAAGGAATTGAAGAGAATGAGAAGAGAGAAGAGAGAAGAGAGAAGAGGGAAGAGGGTTTGAGCCAAAATCTTTTTAATTGCCAAAATCTTTTTAATTGTATTCTGATTGACTCGACAATATTTATAATTATTAAAAGACCCTATTCAATTCGATTCTTTTTTTTACGATCCGAGAGATAGCCGTAGAAAACCCAGAAATGAGCTTATAATCTTACTCCACGCGTTCAACTAAATTAACTTACAAATCTTACGTAAGTTATCTAATGCATAAGGGAAGATATCAAAACAATAATAAAGATGACTAAAATACAAGGACTCTAGATCTTGTAATCTCATTGCCAAAGTGGGATCCTTCTATCGCGTGTAATCTGTCGCATGCGTTTCTCTTGCTGCTCGACCACCAATTGTTCCTCGTCCACTGAATCCATCAGATCATGTCCATTTCCTGTTGTCGACGTCCCGTTTGCCTCGGATAACTCCCTCTCTATTTGGACGTTCATTCCATGATCAGGTGTAGTATTCTTAACATTCCCCATATGTTCGAGAACCACCTTGTTCTCAAGGGGTAAGTCAGGAAATGAGGTGCATAATGACTCGAGTGGTTCCTAAGTAGCATCATCTGATCCGCCGTCAGACCACTCGACTAAGCCTTGCTTGACTATGACATTCCCATCCAAAACCCTGTGATGTACGTGAATGCGCATCAGATGCGATAGAGACTGGCCATTCACAAATTATGTAGGTAGTGTTACGAGTGGCAGTGGTATAACAGGGCCCTTGAATGGCTTGAGCAACGACACATGAAACACAGGATGCACCCGTGACTCTTTCAGCAACTTCAGGCGATAGGCGACCTCCCATACTTTGGCGGTAACCTCGCCCATAATAACGTCAGGCAAGTTTCTGAGACCGTCGGCAGTCCACCGTGTGCTGCTGATACGGCTGAAGTCGCAATAATACCAAGTCCCCTACCTCAAAACTATGGTCGCGCCGATGACGATTCGCGGTCGTGCGCATGCGATGTTGCACCTCGGCCAAGTTTACGCGTAGTCACGCCATCAAATCAGTACATTCCTTGAGCGACGAGTCAACCGCAGGTAAGGTGCTATCGCCGGATGCGTACGATAAAAAAGATGGGGGTTCACGACCATATAATGCTTGAAATGGTGACATTTCAGCCCTCTAGGATAGCGTGTGTTCAAGGCGTACTTGGCCCAAGGAAGTAAAACCGTCCACCTCATTGGTTTATCATGCGTGAAGAACCTGAGATATTGTTCAACACTCCAATTCAGCACCTTGGTTTGGCCATTTGTTTTGGGATGAAACGTCGTGCTTAACTGAAGCGTTGTACCACCTGCCAAAATTTACTCACGAACTTCTTGTCTTGATCTGAGGTGATAGTATTGGGAAATCCATGTAATTTCACCACCATGTCCACGAAAAGAAATTCTACCCGATGTGCATCGAAATCAGTCGGTAGTGCCCCCAAATGAACAAATTTAGAGAGTCGATCCACCACAACCAGAATCAAGGTGAAACCGCGTGAGAGTGGTAACCTGACAATGAAGTCCATCGAGATGTCATCCCACACTTGGAGCGGGATAGGGAGTGGTTTCAACAACCTGGCCGGGGACTGAGTGTAATACTTTGTAGTTGAAATACAATGCAAGTCAAGATATACCGTTTGACATCGTCGCGCATACTCTTCCAATAGAAAATCATAGCCAGCCGTTGAAAAGTTTGGTAAACGCTTGGATGTCCTACGAGTGTGTATCATGATACTCGCGAATGAGCAGTTCACGTAACTCCAAGTTGGCTCCAATACATAGGCGACAACGGAAAAAAGTAACTCTTCTTCGATCGTGAAGGGCTGCGGTAATTCTCCCTTGGAGTGTGCCATGTGGAGATGAGCGAGGTCCGTTTGGCTTGAGTTTTCACGCCTAATATCAGCCATCAAAGTAGGAATGGGCTGAGAGGAAAAGACCATAACCTGTGGTGGAGTAATGGTATTGTCGACGCGGGAAAGGGCAACCGCTACTTTGTTCGACGCTCCTGCTTTATACTCGATTCGAAAACGAAACCCCATCAATTTCCGAACATAAAATTATTTATCGGGAGTCTGCACTACTGGGAATTTCATTGAAGAATCCCCTTTTGCCAAAGATCTCATAGGATGACGTTTAAATTTAATTAACATATATCTAATCAAATCCACTAGAGCGCATTTAAACATGCAGCAAGAAGTAAATCAGTCCACAGACATGCTCCTAAAGATCCAATGATTATCTTTTTAGGCAAAATCTTCTTGCTGATTAGTGTAATAGATGGCTTGCAACTTCCACCACTCCTCCACAGCTATTCAACCTTGAATCTTCTAGCTTATTCCTTCCTATAACTTAAATATTGTGTGGGCAATATACTATCAAGCTTAATAACCGGGATTGGGGAATAAAATTCTCTCACTGTGTAGTATATAGGGAGGACGATTTTCATACATTTTCACACTTTTGAATTTCGTCCCCACACTCTTATTTATAGCGGTGATGGGCTATGTTACGGATTCTAAGAAATAGTATGACTGAGCCTCCCAATGGCTTAATTCTTTTAAGTTAAGACCAACTTAAATTAAGTCCATTAATATTAAAGTATTCTACTATAGAATTAATATTGCACTAGTCGTCCTAATCCACATTACGAATATGCCTCATTTTTTATTAATTCATTTTCCGTATTTAAGATTTCCAATATCCATTAATTAATTTAAGCTTTTTTGCTTGCTTTAAGCTCTTATCCTATAGTGGTCCTGTTCAAAACATTATTTCTTATACTTTAGAATGAATTCCAAGTCGGCTAGACTTCTATATAATAAAATATTTTTCTAACACCTCTTGGGGTTATTATCAACAGGGTGTTCTCATGAGACACGATTTCAAATACTAACAATGATAGCACCGCTATATGTCAATTACAACTGCCCAAAATATCAGGAACTACTTAGGGTTATAAAAAATCCCGCACATATTGATAAGTCAAAGCAGTGCATAATTAACATCGTATGCTCAATGTTACATATATGGATTCAGAAATAAATAATGACTCAGATCTTGTACTTTATTTACACAACATCAAAGTACGTATCTCACTGTAATCCTTTCAATGTTATACCAAATCATTGTTATCAGTTGGCCAAAATAGGCTTGTGAAATTCGGATCAACACTGCAATCTTTCACGATAGATTGTCCATGTCAATCTAGGATATGAACTTAATTTTCTTGTACAAGGAAACGACGGAAAGATCTTCTTTGACCATGGATCCACCATTCATTCTACAATGTAAAATGAGAACTTGTTTGCTCCATTTATAATTATGTATTCATAATTAAACATCTATAATATAAAAGACAAACCATGTGACAAATATTTATTCTCGTCTCATAAAACTTGGGAAATAAGACCTTACAATACAAAGCAGCTCGAATCATGTTTTTCAGTATACAAACCCTAGCATGCACCACCTGTTGTGACAATTATCTCAAGCTACGTTGATTAGTGCTAATCAAGATTTCGTGGCCCAAAAGATACTACCGCCGTTTTTGCACCACTTCTACAATAACGTATAGTTCTTTGTGGTATGATGACGTCGCCAACTTGCGAGGACCGAGTTTCTTACTGAAGAAGGCGATAGGTTACTCCTATTGTAATAAAACCGACTCCTATTGTAATAAAACCGCCACAATACCTGTTGTAATAGGTTGTTCTTGTTGTAATAAAATCACCCCAATACTCGTTGAGCATACATCTGTTTCCACAACAAATAGGAGGGAGAAGTCTGGTAGTCGCAAAACCGGTGCCATAGTCATAGCTGATTTAAGCTGCTCAAATGTCCTCGTAGTGACGGTGGACCATGCGAAAGAGTCATTTTTAAAAGGTCTGCTAACGGGGCCGCGGTGTAGGAATACTAGCGCCTGAATCGCCTATAATATCTTGTAAGCCCCAAAAATCCACGCCGTTGTTTGATTGAAGTCGACATGGGCTAATTTTTTATAGCTTCTATCTTCGTACGGTCGCCCCTAAGATCACCGCTATAAATAATATGGCCCAAATATTCAATGGAAGTGCGGTCAAATGAGCACTTAGATTGCTTGACAAAGAATTGATTTTCCAGTAACAGAGATAAGAAAAGGCGTAGATCTTCTTCATGGACCTGCAGAAGGGCTATAAACCAGAATATCATCGAAGAATACGATAACAAAACTACGTAAGGAATGAGCAAACAATCGATTCATACAAGCCTGGAAGGTGGTTGGTGCATTCGTTATCCGAAAGGCATTACGAGAAATTCATAATGGCCTTCATGCATTCGGAAGGCCGTCTTATATACGTCCTTATCATGCATCTAAATTTGGTGGTATCCGGAGCACAAGTTCATTTTTGTGAAGCACTGTGCAACCCTTAACTCATCAAATAATTCGTCGGCCTTGGGAATGCGAAAATGATATGGTACAGACACTGCATTTAAGGCACGGTAATCAACACAAAAGAGATAGGAGTCATCCTTCTTTTTCACCAAGAAAATATGGTGATCGGCGGTACGATGTAGGGACAAGGTGGTGGGAAGTTCAAATACCTTTGCATATGGCTCCAATACCCCTCAGACCTCAGATGGTAATGAAGTGTCAGGCGACACTAACGGGGGGGGGGGGAGGGAGGGGGGTTCGGAGTCAGCCAAGCCCAAGTAGAAAATTTTGTGGCATTCGGACATCAATGCACTAGCCTGCAGCAAGTGAAACGAATGCAAGGAAACTGCTTTAGGGGTTAAAGATCCTCCTATAATACGATGGCTTTATTATGCTGTGTGAATTCCAGTGTCAATGTTGTATAGTCATGCGCCACTCGCCCTAACTGTTGCGACCACTGTACACCCAACATAATTTAATAGCCGCGAACAGATAGTACATAGAAATCCACTGAAAACACCATACCCTGCAATTCTAAAATGAGAGCCAAACATTGTTTATCACAAAGTAGAGAATCACATTACCAACGTAAATGCAAAAAGGTGGGACATAGATAACTGGTAATTGCAATTTTGCCACAGTGCTCGGATGCACAAAATATGTGTGTTTCCGCCGTCGATCAACACCTGCACATAAGCCTTAGAGAGCTTATCCATGAGCTGTAGTAAACGTGGCGTGGTCATGCTGGCAAGGCTGTGCAAATTGGAGATGTCCGTTGTGACGACCATCTCTTCAGGCTCGTTAGTCACATCGTGATTGTCGTTCTACTCATCACCCAATAACAAGAGGAACCGCTCACATCTATGCGTTTTGGACCACTTTTGATCACAATTATAGCACAATTCAATCTTTTCAACAAGTGTCAAACGCCGAATGGGCTCGTGTAAGGTAGACTTATCGGTAGTAGCAGGTTGTGAATGCGGCGACAGTATAGGAGTCGAGGTTGGTGTTCAAATACCAACTGGTGTGGGTCGGGGCGGTTGGTTTGATGACCACATCGTCTGTTTTAGAGATACTGAATGGAGCAACACAGTGTGTTTGGCCTCTAGTTCACGTGCAAAAGCAAAGTAATCAGAGAGGGTTTCCGGTTTCAATAACTCAATTTCATGTTGAAGGTAATGTTTTATCCCTACGTGAAATAATGACATTAGATTGTCCTCACAAGTGCACTAGAGACGTGTTGTAAAACCTTTTCGAACGCAGTTTGGTATTCCATGACAGTGCCCTTTTATCCGAGTTTTGCCAATTGTCCGAAGTAGTCAACATAATAAAGGGGGTTGAACCGCAGCTTAAACTTGCGCACAAAGTCTTCCCAATCCTCAATCAAACCACTATTCATGCGCCAACGACACCAATCCGCCGCCGAACCTTCCAACATGAGGGCAATGCAACGTAAACGATCATCTGGTGGCGTGTCATAGATCAAATTATTTTTTGGTTTAAAAGATATAAGTCTATTGTTAATTTACTACATCATATGTCTAAAATGATTAATTTTATTACAAGTTTTTCTCCCCCAAAGATTGCAGTCTAACTAATAAATACAAAAAATAGAGAGATAAAGATACAAAAATATTTTTATCTATCTAATTAGCACTCATGTTTCAATCTTATGCAGAATTACGATCTTTTGTCAATTAATATCCAACTAGCAAATCTATATTTGGACGAATTTTTTTGGTACTTAAAATCTGAATAGGATCATTGCAATTTTTTTTATGCCAAATATAAAGTGAAAATGATGTTGTTTTTAAGTTGAACATATGCACGTGTAAGTTCATTTTTTGAACAAGTATATTGCATATTCGAAGAAGATAGTTCTTAATTAGAGATCTCCTATAGCCAAAAAAATCTTTCCATAATCACACAATTTAGCCCCCATTCATTCAGGCTCTACAAAATATAAACTTGAACTAGAATAGGTGGGGTGCGCCAAACCCATGCAATAGTGCAACGCAAAGGGCGACACACAAAGGCCCAGATAGCAAGCTATCTTAGTAGGCCTTTCCCCTCAAAAATAAATTTAACATCGTGTGAGTCAATGACCCACATATCAGATATTAAACTGATAAGAACAGATACTACACTTGATCTTAGCCAAAAGGCCGAGAAAGGTAT
>JAYDZE010542750.1:0-14373 GCA_034509125.1 Monilaria moniliformis
GTTGTAGAATGTGTGATGCCAAATCTTCTCCATGTCATCCCAGTTGTTGACAATACCATGCTCGATGGGGTACTTCAAAGTCAGAATACCTCTCTTCGACTGAGCCTCGTCCCCAACGTATGCATCTTTCTGGCCCATGCCAACCATCACACCGGTGTGGCGGGGCCGGCCTACAATGCTAGGGAACACAGCTCGTGGAGCATCATCTCCAGCAAAACCAGCCTATACAAACAATACCACAATTTGATACCATTAATTAATGCATAATTAAATTAACAAAATTGATGATCTCAAGGAACTGATGGAGTTATCTATACCTTAACCATTCCAGTTCCGTTATCACAGACGAGTGGCTGGATATCCTCGGCTTCGGCCATTTTGAACTAGTTTTTGAGCTGAAGAACATGTTCACAGTAAGCACATATACAGAATGCTGCTTCTCTTGATTAAAATATTTGATTCCTCGTCACATCAGATGTGTGATAAATTAATAGATTAGAATAGTCTAACGTCGTTATGAATCAATCAAACCGAAACATGCTCGAACAACAGAATATGATTTCCAAAAACAATCAATGTGCTATTTGATTTTGAAAAACTCGATCTATGCATGAATCAAATTAACGATCGGATCAGATGTGCGCAATTACCTAATTTCTTCAAAACAGTAAAAACAATTTCATGCACACATTTCATTATCCAATCAAATCCAAATCCATTCAGCTATATCTCCATTAAAATTACAGCAACACAATCAAGCAAAAACCAAATGCAGCAGCACAAAAGCATAGAAATGAATCACCAATTGTTGAGAGAGAAAACTGAAAATGCACCTGGGACAACTGTTGAGATAGAGGCGAATAGAGTGAGAGAGAAGCAGTTTGTTGAATCAATCTGGAGAGAGTGTGAATGAATGGGCACTATATACAAAGAGATGTGGACCTAATTATTCCTTAGCTCCGAATTTACTGCTCCTTTATTATTCACTCAAATTTTGAACAAGTGATGGCCACACCACTCTTCCTATTTTCATGCTTTAGCTCTCATCTCTCTCCAAACTACTCCTAGAAATATAAAGATTATGATAGTGGCGAATAATTGCTTTCAAAAATGCTTGGACAATTTTTTTTAACGTGAATGCTTCTTTCTTCAATAATAATATTTCAAATTGTCTCAAAATAATAATAATAATAATAATAATAATAATAATAATAATAATAATAATAATAATAATAATAATATCTCAAAGAGCATTAGTATAATTTAATTAAGAGATAGTATATCAAACTAATCCACATTTAATTTAGAATATTTCATATTATCAATACTATTTTGATAGTACCTTAATTTTTATTTTATTTTATTTTATCTTATCTAATCCTTATTAAATTTTGGGTGACACAACTATGAGATTTCGTTGACATATCTCACTTCAATATGTAAATGCAATGTAATGGCGAAGTCAGGATTTTAGTTTTTGGGCTCAATAAATATAAACAATATTATATAAATTAAATTATTATGTTAAAAACTAGTTAATTTTCAACCAAGTTCGATACTCAAAACACAAGACGCTAATTCTAAACGAAAGTAATTATCTACAAAAATTTATACGCGAAATCATTCTACATTTATCCACTTCATAAGCAACCACATTTAAGCTTAAAAGAAAAATCAAATAAAAACCTAAGAAACTAAAAACAACATGTAGAGAAAAAATGAAAGAAGAACTAATCTAATACCAAAATGAGTCAAAAGACCATGACAAAAATCAAAAAATACACGTTGTCTCACAACTATGAGATTTCGTTGACATATCTCGCTTCAATATGTACATGCATACAGCGGTGAAGTCAGGATTTTAGTTTTAGGGCTCAATAAATATAAATAATATTATATAAATTAAATTATTATGTTAAAAACTAGTTAATTTTCAACAAATTTCGATACTCAAAACATAAGATGATAATTCTAAACGAAAGTAATTAGCTACAGAAATTCATATTCGAAATCATTCTAGATTTATACACTCCATAAACAAGCACATTTAGGCTTAAAAGAAAAATCAAATAAAAACCTAAGAAACTAAAAACAATGCGTAGAGAATAAAAATGAAAGAAGAACTAATCTAATACCAAAAGGAGTCAAAAGACCATGACAAAAATCCAAAAATACACGTTGTCTCACAACACAGTTTTATAATAGCAGCGTAAGGGTTACGCAAAAGTGAGAGATGTGGAACTAGGTTAACAATAATTTCAATATTAAATATCTTTTAATTTATAAATAATGTGAAATTACAAAAATATCCTTGAATTTTTCAAAATTATTGGAGAGTCATGAGGCCCATGTGTCTTCGCCATTGCATGCATACATGTAGAAGTTCAATATTGTTTAGCATTGAATAATAAAAATGCACATTTTAAAGTAATTTCTAAATTTTAAAATGTAAAAATATATTATACAATTAATATTACAATTGAGCATTATGGAGGGGCACAACGCAATGCATATACCAAATTGGACATTTCTAAGAAATTGAGACAAGAAAGTAGAAAAATCACAATGTTTCAATAGTACTTGTATTGTGCATATTACTACTAGGATTGAGCAAGTGCATGAGCGCCGGCGAAGACGAACCCACCACCCCGACGGCGGAGCGACACATCGGGCAGTTCCAATGCGAACAAAGCCACATATCGATGCACGCCACGTGGAACGAGTGCGAGCACTCCGGCAGGGTCCGGAGCTCCTCGCCCTCTTCAAACTTACAGAGGCAAATGGCACACATACCGTCGTCCACTCCGACCGCTCCCGTGCCCTTCCGGTATTTATGCGCCGGGAGGAGCTCCGCCACGGAGTTCTCCAAACTCGCACTCATCTCTTGCAGCTGTTGCTGCTGGTGCTGTTGTTGCACCTCCGGTGGTGGCAGCCACCGCTGGCTGGGGGGAGGCCGTGGCCGCATATGCCTAGCCGTGATACAGTGGTAGACGGTGACGACAACTGCGGCAGACGCGGCCGCGATGAGGCAGATGATCAGCTTGAGCACGAGGCCATTGTTTTCTTCATCTGCCATGACTTTGTGGGCGTTGGACAATATAGTAATCACACTGAAACAGTCGAGTTGTTTGAATTTGGCGACGGATATAGCAAGAATGCATGCTATTGTCTCTTATGGAAAGTCACCATCTATTTGCCTGCCGCCTGCTTCTACTACTACTATCATTTTATTAAGATGAGATGAAATGAAACACAGAAAAATATGACTATTTTTTTTCTCAAGTTAGTCTTTGCATGATGCCTCCTGTTGTATACGTGCAGCAAGCTCGCGATTAAATGAAGTAGCGACAAACAGAAAGGAAAAACAAGAGACATTTGAAAAACAAGATACATATAACTTTGAGGGCTTGCTCAAAAGGAATGATAGCATCAGACAATCAAATAAATCAAAAGAATCTATAGGACTATTTCACACCAAGGCTTCTGTCCAATCAACATATGCTGGATCCGTCCAAGGGGAAGGGCGGAGGCACACATGAACCTCGTGCTCTTCTGGTCCAACGCGATGTTTTGGCACGAGGATCTCGAGCATAGTCCCCGTTGAGTCGCCATATGCCTCCAGTTTGGCGTCTTCTGGGATGCGAGTTGGAAGAGAAATTTCCCTGATAAACTCCCCTTGAGGGCAGTGCTCAGGTGCTGAATCAGTCAGCTTGAATGTCCTATCTTTTCTCTTGATAATCGGCATACAACCAGTGCTCACGCAGAATATCTTCACAATCCCATGTGAGAGAGTGTTCCTCCAAGTTACTTTCACCCTCTGTAGATCAGCAAATGGCATGCTGACGACAATCAGAAATCCTTTATCATCCTCATAAATAGTTTTTGCAGCTGTCACCGGACCATATGCACTCCTCATAACTCCACCAAACTCGCTTAGCCAAGAGGGCTCGATGGCGTGAATCTCCAAGATCCTGTCCTGGGAGTCGTTTGCCAAATCACAATCATCATCACTTCCGTGTGGAAAGAAATTCTTTTTACGCTTAGTAGCAGCAGCTCCCTTCAGCTCCATTCCTTCACCATTTAGATTATCCCGTGGCTTCGCTGACAAGTTCAAAGCAGAACCATTGAGAAGTTTCTTTACCTGCGAATTCACATTGCCTTTCAACTGTAAAGGTCGCTCAATCTCAAACTCCATAGTAGAGAGATTTCTCCACGACCCAAAATCACTGGCTTCAAGAGGGATTGAGAAATTAAAATCTCTCCCCGTCAGCTCTTTCCATCTCTTCCTATCTTCCTCATCAAGTCCTGCAAGAATAGGAGATCGAACTATTTCTATGCCATGAACACACTGAGGATTAGAAAGCCCCCTATAATGCTTCCTCTGCATTCTATGAGATCGAACAAAACCCTTCTCCACACTAAACGGAAAGGGGCGCTCTCCTTGGCGAGAATGCCCATTCATATAACTCCTCAACTGCATCTTCCCCAAAGCATTCTCCGGCCTCTCCTTAAACACCCACATATACATATTCTCCATATCATGTTGCACCAGGAAAACCTCCAGCTTCAAATCCGTCTTATCATACCCATCACAAACCCCATTAGCCTCGTGTGCAATCTTCCCCTTGAACTTCTCATTCAGAGCAGGTCTGAAGTAGAAACTAAAGAAGAACCACGCCCCCCAAACGCTGTCAAGGCGCTTTGCGTTCGCACACTTCTTCCCAACCTTAGACACACAGTTAGCACTGATCTCAACATCATAGTTTTGAGGTGCAAGGCTGACCTCCAACATTTCACAAGCATCATTCCATGAATGCTGGGGAGGGGGGCTGGGTTCAGCACAGAGGGGAAGATTGATATCTGGTGGGAGATGTAAAAGATTAACGGACCGATTGAACTCTCTCACCCTTTCATCCTGATTCGAAGAGCTCGAATCCATGGACAAGAGAGTGGACAAATGGCTGCTCTCCATGGATAAGTTTGTGAGTAAATTATCACCAATTTGCTCTTTCGTAGGCATCCTTTGTCGAATGTTTGGGTGGAATCGGAAGTCCCACCTCTTTTAGCAACAATCAAGCACATGAGCAGCTCAAAAACATCTTCATACGATTCAGATCCAACGGAAATAGTGATCTTATTTATACGTCCTCACCCGAACAAGTCGAAGCACACTCTACAATTCGAAACTATTTCAGAATCTCAGCAATCTCAATCGACGTCCAAAATACAGACAAAAGCAAACACCATCAAAATCGAATCTCAACAATTTTAGGCTAGATTTGTCTACAGCTCATTCTGCAATCGGATTTAAAGGGAAAACGCCTCATCGGTTGCACTAGTAGAAGTCCAGAACATAAATAAATTGCAGCATAAAATCGAGAGTAGAAGTGTGTACCTCAGAGACGGTGAGTTCTACGCGAGAGAGAGAGAGAGAGAGAGAGAGAGACGGTGGAATAAGGGAGGAAGATAATGAGAGTCGAGAGAGACCTGCACCAGTTGGAACCGCCGTGTTGATAAACTGACGGCGTTAGTTGACGGTGGTGTGAAAGGGTGGCAAACGAGTCAAATAAGCAGACTTTCATTTCGCAGAAAGAGGGTTCATGCTTACCGACCCAAATGACCGTATAGCCTATAGCCCATGTTCACACACAGTTGGATATTATAGTCATTTTACATATTTAGTGATTTCTTAGCATTAATAATGAATTAGCAAATTAGGAAATTCACTTTATACCCTTAAGCCAAAAATATAAATAAATTAGGTCGAATTTATTCCCATAAATATATTGGATTAATGAAACTAATCTAACAGCCTAATTTTCGATACCTAATTTAAAATTAGCCAATTTGGATAATTTTTGACATTGATTAATCTTATTAGGGGTTGGTTTCATTCATTTTCTTTAATGATATTGATCTTGCCAATTTAATATATCTAAAAAACAGCCTAATTTTCGATACCTAATTAAGAATAATTAATCATATTTTTGCTTTTACTTTTTGATAATTTTGATATTTTTTGAATTACAATTCACATATACCTCATACCACTGTGAAAATAAGATTTTTTTTGTTATGCATTAGGATATTAGATTGATTCTTTCCTAAATAATATAGATGGTATATAAGGAATACATAAAATCATTAATAATAGAATCGAAACAAGTTGAATAAAATCGGTTCGATTCAATTTATGAAGGGACTATGTGTACCCGTATTATGTATGAGTAGATTTAAATATTCTTTTATTCCACCTATTTTCTCTAACAAATATAACCCATATCACTCTTAAGGAATTTCTTGATTAAATACAAAATCATGTAAACTTCGAAATTTTATATCAAATTTTAAGAAATAATAACAATTAACTAAATTTGTAATTTTAAGCCCATTTTAAAATATTGCAATTAAAACGTATTTTTTCACTAATTTTAGCAACCCCAGTTCTTCAACAAAATTTATCCATCACTAAAAATGAAATAAAACGACATAATTTTATTAAAAAAATTATGAAGATTAAAATATTTAAATCTCGAATAAAATTCAAATAGACCATATATTTCAAATCACCATCTAGGCGTTCCCGGCCAAATTGCTTTCTAAGGAATATATATCCTGTCCATATGCATGTATTTCCTTCCCATTTCCGCCGCTCACCCAAATATGTATAGTTAAAACTTGAATTATACCTGCCAAAGGTTGTGTTTTCATATTTATTTACTACTAAATGAAGGCAAACTTTGGCTGATCAGTTGTTGTATGTTAAACAGAAGACTGAGAACACCAAAGTTTAACAGAAAACTAAGATCACGAAAAAGTTAAGACAAAAACAAAACGCAAGTGTTCTTGAACAACTGATCAAAGATCAAAAAAAAGAAAGAAAGACGAGGAACAAAAGCAGCAAACAATCACAACATGGGACCATGCCAACATCTACATGTCTCTTAGTCGACTTCTTCAATCTTGGGGCCTGCACCGCTGGCACCGGTTGAGGGGCCGTCGCCATTCATGTTCATACCGCCCATATCAGCGTCACCACCGGCACCCTGGTACATCTTGGCGATGATCGGATTGCAGAGGCCCTCGAGCTCCTTCATCTTATCTTCAAATTCATCAGCTTCGGCAAGCTGGTTCGCATCCAGCCACTGAATAGCGGACTCGATAGCATCCTCGATCTTCTTCTTGTCGTCTGCCGGGAGCTTGGCCGCAATCTTGTCATCTTTGATGGTGTTCCTCATGTTGTAGGCATAGTTCTCCAGAGCATTCTTGGCTTCCACCTTCTTTTTATGCTCCTCGTCCTCAGATTTGTACTTCTCGGCTTCCTGTACCATCTTCTCGATCTCTTCCTTGGACAGCCTGCCCTTGTCATTGGTGATGGTGATCTTGTTCTTCTGACCGGTCGTCTTGTCCTCTGCCGACACATTCAAGATACCATTTGCATCAATGTCAAAGCATACACTGATTTGAGGAACACCTCTGGGTGCCGGTGGAATGCCTGTGAGCTCAAACTTCCCTAGTAGGTTGTTGTCTTTCGTCCTAGTTCTTTCTCCCTCGTACACTTGAATCAACACACCGGGCTGGTTGTCGGAGTATGTTGAGAAAATCTGTTCCTTCTTCGTTGGGATGGTTGTATTCCTGGGAATCAATACAGTCATAACACCTCCAGCAGTCTCAAGACCCAGAGACAGAGGAGTAACATCCAAAAGCAGCAGATCCTGCACCTTCTCATTGCCTTCACCACTCAAGATTGCAGCTTGTACGGCAGCACCATAAGCCACTGCTTCATCAGGATTAATGCTCTTGCACAGCTCTTTACCATTGAAGAAGTCCTGCAGTAGCTGCTGCACCTTGGGAATCCTTGTCGAGCCACCCACAAGCACCACATCGTGGACAGTGCTCTTGTCCATCTTTGCATCCCTCAAACACTTCTCAACCGGCTCCATACACTTCCTGAACAAATCCATGTTAAGTTCTTCGAATCTAGCACGAGTAATAGTAGAATAGAAATCAATCCCTTCAAACAATGAATCAATCTCGATTGTGGTTTGAGCAGTGGAAGAGAGAGTCCTCTTAGCCCTCTCACAAGCAGTTCTCAGCCTCCTAAGAGCTCTCGGGTTCCCGCTAATGTCCTTCTTGTTCTTCCTCTTGAACTCTTGAACAAAGTGATTCACCATCCTGTTATCGAAGTCCTCACCTCCAAGATGAGTATCACCAGCAGTAGACTTCACCTCGAAAATGCCCTCCTCAATCGTGAGGAGTGACACATCAAATGTACCGCCACCAAGGTCGAAAATGAGCACATTCTTCTCACCGGTGCTAGTGGCTTTCTTATCCAGACCGTATGCGATAGCTGCAGCAGTAGGCTCATTGATGATCCTCATAACATTGAGGCCAGAAATCACCCCAGCATCCTTGGTTGCCTGACGCTGAGAATCGTTGAAATAAGCAGGTACGGTCACCACAGCATTCTTTACAGTCGTTCCAAGAAATGCCTCAGCGATCTCCTTCATCTTGTTAAGCACCATGGAAGAGATCTCCTCAGCTGAAAACTGCTTCTCCTCCCCTTTGTAGGTTACCACGATCATAGGCTTGTCGCCAGAGCCAGGAATGACCTTGAATGGCCAGAGTTTCATGTCGCTCTGAACCGATGGGTCAGAGAACCTACGGCCGATCAACCTCTTAGCATCTGCAAAGCAGAGTAAACGAAGATATAAGCATTAGCGGTTACATGATGATAGAGATACTACAAAGATGCCTACAACCCAACTCTCGGAATCTAAACCCTAACTATATGCAAAGATAATGATCGAACAGCGTGAATCCCTAATTTATTTCACTACATCTTCAGTATTGATGAAATTCAAAATTTATCAATTCTGGCAATTTTAAATACGAAACCAGATTGTCTAGCTATCAAATCATATTATCCATTCTCACAAGCGCAAACGGTCGCAACTAGTAAACCACAATCAAAAGGCTAAATCCATAAACCTAAACCTCACAGCAACGACTTAATCACAGCATAAAATCGAAACCACGGCAAAAATAATAAATACAAAAGCACATAAACACCACCAATCAACAGAAAAAACTGCATCCGTAGATCTTAGAATAGCAAACTCACCGAAAACAGTGTTAACAGGATTCATGGCGACTTGGTTCTTCGCCGCGTCGCCGATGAGACGCTCGGTGTCTGTAAACGCCACGTAAGACGGCGTGGTGCGGTTACCCTGGTCATTGGCTATAATCTCAACGCGGTCATGCTGCCACACTCCCACGCACGAGTAAGTTGTCCCCAAATCGATACCGATGGCCGGTCCTTCGCCCTTTCCCGCCATTGATGCCGAAAACAACAATTAACAGCAGAATAAAAGAAAATCGAAATATAGAAGAATGAGCAGAGAAATCTGTATGCTTGTTGTGAGCGTTGGATTATCAAATGCCGACTCAATTGTGGAGAAGAAAAACAAAGAGGAGGAAGCTAAATAGAGGGTGGAGGAGTCTGGAATGTTCTGGGTTGTACGGTACGATGACGGTTTCTTCTTTCCTATTCTGGCCTGTTCTAGAGGTTTCTCAGATTATTTACCAAAGTGCCCTGCCGCTAATGGCACGAGGGAAAATATAATTATATAATATTATTTATATATTTAATTAAATAATAATTATATAATAATATTATTATTAATGATTTATTATTGGGTTTTATAATGTTGTATCATTAGAATTCTTCAACCGCAGAAAATATTCCCAATTATTATTAAATTTATTTCTGTACAACTCTCTTAAAACTTTTCAATATATTATTTTATTCGATTAAATAAATAAGTTTCATAATCATAAGTCAGCGCCTAAATATTATTTTTCATAAGCAGAACTATTTTAAAAATGAGTTTCCTGCCCATTTAATCCCATTGGTATTTAGTAGCACAATAAAAAGTGCCTTAATTCTCATTTATTTCTAATCTTAATTTGTGTAGACTTTTATTTTGAGCTTGTGCAGGGTTTACTTAAAAATATTTTTTTTTATTAAAAAATTGATCTTTTTTAGTTCTTTATTTGTTTTCTATTTTTTTTCTTTTTCCTTTTTTTTTTGTTGAACTAGATCCATTGTCTCAACATATTCAAATTACTAGTTAATTAAAAAATTATAATTTTTTATATATACTAACAAAAGATAAAGTTATGTTTCCAATCTATTAAATATTTTTTGTTAGTTATATGATATATATATTGAATTGGTTCAAATTTAATTACACCTATATATATATATATATATTTTCGTGCATAGTTTAGCTTAGAAAATTATTTAAATTTTGAACTTCGTTAACTATTTTCTCTCTTTTGTCCCCCTTTTCCTATTTTTTTCTTAAACTAGGTCCATCATCTCACATAAATAATAATAATAATAATAATAATTATTATTATTGTATATAGTAACATAAGATAATGTTATATTATCAATCTATTAAATATTTCATATTAGTTATATTTATATGTTAAAGCTGAATTGACATTTATTATTTTTCTTAAATTATTTATATGATTTTCTTCTTTGGCTTCGTAGATTGCATGCAACACCAACCAGTTAATTACGATAATCATTCCTAACTACGTATAATGCACAACATCTCCTTGGAAATCAATGCTAAGAAAAATTCAATATATAATCATTCATCACTCTATTTAAGCTACAATTATATGATGATAAAAATCACACTTGCTACTATAATTTATTTTTCTCTCTCTATTTTTCGTTTTCAACCAAGCTATAATTAGATCGGCCATCAAAATGAGGGTTGTAAGTATTTACAATCGTACATTACAAAATTCCAATAATATTTTAAACTTTGAATGAGTTTTCCATAATCGTAAAGGTCAAATTCTAAATTTAATATCTATGTTTAAATTGTTACGTGTTGTTATATATTTTTTTGGTAGAGATTTGATTATATATTTTGCTTTAGCTTTCTTTAAAAAATATACACTTTTTAAAGTTTAAAATGCTTTTTAATTTAACTTATACAATTGTGGTATGTAATTTATTTTAAATTATCTATTATTAACTTAATTTAATAAATATTATCGTGTATCGGACGAAGTGCAAATCTAGTTTCATTTAATTGCTACCCCATTTGTTCACAATTTGAAATTCAGAACCTAATTTTTTTTTTTCGAAATTTTATTTTATCCTTTTAATATAATTCACTTATTTGAGTTAAATCATGTTATTTTGCTATATAATAATATATTGATCTCATTGTTATTATTATAACATGAATCTTTGTATTAAATATATAATTACTTATGTGTGTGTTTATATATATATGAAGGGCAAATTAAATTATCTTTTTCCTATTCTATTTATTAAATATGGCACAATAAGGATGATCGAATCAAAATTTTCTCATTATAGAAATTATAAATTGATTTAAACTGACGATCTTTGTAACATAAAATAATTCCTGCAACAGCTCCTGCACCTTGGGAATCTTACTCGACCCGCCCACCACCACCACCTCCGCCTCTTCATCTCTGCATCTTTTCGTCTGTTCATCTTTCTCTCTCCTCTTTCCGGCGGTTTAGCAAGAAGGAAAGAGAAACTAAGAACCAAAGCAAATTTATACGACAGGCACAGGAGAAGACCCCTCACAGTATAAGATACTAATATTGACCAAAAGTGAGAGCAAATAACCTACTATTAATTTATCCTAACACTGAATTAATACTAAATCCTATTAGTTAAAAGCTCACAAATCCTATTTATTACTAATTGAAAAAAAAAAATGCCATTGTTCATGTTCTCTTAAACCACTTCTTAAGCAACAGCAGAGGGCGTGGCATAGTGGTGCGGTTTATCTTGGCAGCAATGGGATTGTAAATCCTCTTAAGCTCCTTCATCTTGTCCTTGAAAGCATCAGCCTCTGCGAGTTTGTTTGACTCCAACCATCTCATAGCAGACTCGAAAGCCTTCTCTATCATATTCTTGTCGGCTGCACAGATCCCGGCTGCACATCTGGTGGCGTTCCTTATCTTGTAGGCGTAGTCCTCCAAAGCATTCCTCGCATTAGCCTTCTCCCTATACTCCTCATCCTCCCTCTTGTAATTCTCGGCATCTTTCAGCATCTTCGCTATTTGTTCTTCAGACAGCCTGCCCTTGTCGTTGGCAATGGTGATCTTGTTCTTCAACCCAGTACCCATTTCCTCCGCTGACACAGTGATGATACTCGCATCAATGTCGATGCACACTTCGATTTCAGGAACACCTCTGGGCGCCGCTCGAATGCCTTCGATCAGGAGTTGGCCTAGCAGATTGTTGTCTGTTGGCCTGCTTCTTTCACCCTCGTACACATCAAACGGCACACTAGTCTGATTGTCCTCGACCGTGGTGAATATTTCCTTCCTCCTTGTCGGGATACGTGTATTCCGCGGAATAATCTTTCTCATCACTTCTCCATGAACTCTAATACCAAGTGACAGCGGAGTAACATCTGAAAAAGCCACATTCTGCACCTTGTCATTGCCTTCACCATTCAACTTGGCAGCTAGCACTGCAGCACCGTATGCCACAGCTTCGTCTGGATTAATGGTATTATGCACCTCTTTCCCACCGAACAATTCCTGCAACATCTGCTGCACCTTGGGAATCCTACTCGACCCGCCCACCAACACCACCTCATTCACGCTGCTCTTCTTCATCTTTGCATCACTCACGCATTTCTCAACCAGCTCCATACACTTGTTGAACAAATCCATGTTGAGTTCATTAAATTTAGCACGAGTTATAGTCGAAAACAGATCAATCCCCTCAAACAAAAACTCAATCTCAATATTAGTTTGAGAAGTGGAGGAAAGGATCCTCTTGGCCCTTTCACAAGCACTCCTCAATCTCCTAATAGCTCTTGGATTCACACTAATATCCTTACCATTTTTCCTTTTAAACTCTTTTATGAAATGATTCACCATCCTACTGTCAAAGTCTTGCCCTCCAAGATGTGTGTCGCCAGCAATAGCCTCACTTCAATGATATCCGCCTCAATTGTGGCCACACACACATCGAACGTGCCACCACCAAGGTCGAAAATCAGCACATTTTTTGCCACATTACCTCCTTTATCCAGACTGTATGCGAGGGCTGCAGCAGTAGGCTCATTGATGATCCTTATAACGTTGAGGCCGACAATGGTTCCGGCATCCTTGGTGGCCTGACGCTGAGAGTCATTGAAATAAGCAGGTACCGTCAGCACAACATTCTCAACAGTTGATCCAAGATACGCCTCGGCAATATCCTTCATCTTAGTGAGCACCATTGAGGAGATCTCCTCAGCTGAAAACTGTTTCTCCTCCCCTTTGTAGCTTACTACGATCATAGGCTTGTTGGTGGGGTCAGGAATGATCTTGAATGGCCAAAGTATCATGTCACTCTGTACTGTTTGGTCATCGAATTTGCGGCCAATCAGCCTCTTTGCATCTGCAACACAGAGTAAGAAGAGACACAACTAGTTGAAGTAGAGATATGATGAGAGAATGCAACAATTTTCTCCGATCTCTCTCACTCTCTCTCTCTCACATAACACAAATACAGCATAATAAAAAAGAGAAAAAAACCATTCTCTCTCTCTCACATAATACAAATGCAGCATAATATATAAGAAAAAAACCATGAGAGATCAAAAGTGCATAGAAGAGAAGAACTGACCGAAAACAGTGTTAGTTGGAGTATTAGAGACTTGATTTTTGGCGGCCTCTCCGATGAGACGGTGGGTGTCGCTGAAAGCGACGTAAGAGGGCGTGGTGCGGTTGCCCTGATCATTCACTATGATCTCGACGCGGTTGTGCTGCCATGCTGCCACGCACGAATACGTGGTGCCCAAGTCGATCCCGATCGCCCGTCCTTGCCCCTTTCCCGCCATTGATGCAAATGAAATAAGAAGACACTTTAGATGCTCTCTTTGAAACCGTGAAAATCTGAGCAATGAACTGGTGAATTCACGATACTCATAAACAAGGTAAAAACCTAGCTAGCCTTTAAAGGATATGCTCTGAGAGGGTTGAAAGGACTGTTACGGGCTCAGCGTGGACTGAGATGAATGGATTTATTAGTAATTTAATTAATTATTTATTTATTAATAAATTATGGGATAGATAGTTAGATAGAGTTTAATAAGTATCAACTCTCAACTAGTGTTTATTTTTAACCTTTTAAATAGGTCTTTTTAGTTATAATTAAGATTTGATTAATTCAAATTACCGTTTGTGTAGTTCCAACTTCCAAGAAATTCGCACTAGGAGACCAACCCAATTATTATTATTATTATTATTATTATTATTATTATTATTATTATTATTATTATTATTATTATTATTATTATTATT
>JAYDZE010542761.1:0-14372 GCA_034509125.1 Monilaria moniliformis
ATTGCGAAAATTGTTAAAGTTATGATATAATCGGCTGATTTTGAAACTTGCGGGATTGACCAGAATTTGACCAAACTGTGTGGTTTTTCCGACAATTTGCCCTAATTAAAAATATACAAATTAAGAGAGGATATGGAAACAAATGCCTAACCCCTCCCCAGTCCCAACAAATTATTCTCAGCGTCGTGAATTGTGCAAGACATCCTCTCTCCAATCAATACGCATCCCTTCAATTTCCTTATCCATTTTGTTTATCCCTACGTTAACTTATTATAGGCTTTTCTCATCTATTTTTTATGCTACCATACAAAAGCTAAGCTACACATATATGTTGGAATCAGGTCATGTGTGTCTGCAAACTTAGTCACAAAAATACTTGTTAATTAGCCTATACAAATATTTTATATACTTTAGGTTATACACTTTTTACGTATAGTTCTATCTTAAGTGCAAATACAAAATGAGATGTCATAATTATATGAATAATATATGCTTCTTCGGTAGCAGTAGTAGTGGTTTGAAGAAATTAATTACAAAATCTAAGTAAAAGTATATAATCATGGCAACATAATAATCATCATAGCATCCTAATCCTAATATACGAAATCTATTGATTCTCCGTGTTGACCTTGTAATCTGTTCCCTTTGACCATATTTCTTAATGTATTATGTATGTTTGGTTTTGGGCAAAATAAATAAGAAACAGCATAAAGTATTTCTAGACTGTAGTAGTAATAATAATATATTACTGTTATTATTATTATTGTGGAATTGATAATTAAAATTAGGAAATTGACCCCTTAATTTGACAAATACAGAATATACGTAAAAAAATTGAAATACGAATTTAGATACAACAGTGTATGTGTGATATTCGTGGGAATAAAATGGGAAGAATTGTGGTATGCGCACGCGCAGTATGATTTTTAGTGTGGATGCAAAAGCATGATTACCGTAATAAAAACATCATTAACTAGGGAGCATACACGATTCAGCCCCCATCATCTCTGGTTGCTAATTGCTTTCTATTTAATGCACCACATACTATTAAGTTTACTCCATAACAATATTTCGTAACTCCCATAATAGTGTGCACGAACTTCAACCCATTTTTCTTCTCCTCATTAATTATTCTTTTCCCTTGAAAGATTATATAACCAGAATCCGATCCCATTTTCCATAGATGTTCTTGTGAAGAAAAGAAAAGAAAAGAGATTGCCCTAATTTCAGCTTTGCATGCAATAAAATGGCTTCACAGGAATTGAGTTGGAGAATCAGAACCAAGTCGGCTGCTTTTTCCTTGAAGAACCAATTATGCCACTAGGGTATTCAATCAACTTAATAATTTCATGCTCTTGTATTTTATACTATGTCTCTTTCTCTCTCTCTCTTTCTCTCTCAGTGGACTAATTTATGAGTATAATTTTGGTAGGTCATGGGAGCAACAATTTGCATGCGTTGAGGGGTTCAACTTAGGGATACATGGTTTGGTTGAATATGAAGCATTTTCATTAGCTCATCAATCTTCAAATGTGGAGCTCAACGATTTCGAAGATTTTTCGGGAGATTTGTGGGTTTTCGACGATCATTCATCGCTCCACAATGATCCCAACAACACTATCGCCAACCCTAATCCAGCAATGCACACTTTGGATTCTACTATGCAAATAATAGATGAGCAGTCGAACGACGTCGTGAGAAGACGCGGGAGGCACAGATCCTCGGCGCTGCAGTTGGAGGAGATTCAGAAATACTTCGATTATCCGATAACTAGGGCTGCGAAGGAGCTCAACGTCGGCGTCACCGTGCTCAAGAAACGCTGCAGAGAGCTTAATATTGCGCGATGGCCGCACAGGAAGATCAAGAGCTTGAAGTCGCTCATTCATAACGTTAAGGTATATATGCGCAACTACTTATTAAAACCTTAAAAAACATGCTTGTGTAATTGGTAACTGAGAATTTATTGTTCATCTGGTATATATATATATATATATATATGTGTGTGTGTGTGTGTGTGTGTTATAGGAACTAGGATTGACGAATGAGATAGAGATGCTGGAGGACCATAAGAAAATGGTGGAGAGGATACCGGAAATGGAGCTCACTGAGAGAACTAAGAAGTTGAGACAAGCTTGCTTCAAAGCCAATTACAAAAAGAGAAGGTCCCTCCAACAGATTGCTTTTCCTTGAATGCAACTCCCCTTCTGGATAAATTTTGGAGGAAAAAAAAATTAGAATTTATAGTCCTGGCTAGTATGTTATTTTCACATAAGTGTGTAACTAAATAGCTTTATATTTATGTCCCAGAAAAAGGAAAAGTTAGTGTTCCTTGTCTAAATGTTTGTATTGGGCCAGAGTCAATCCATTGGATACCTGATACAAAGATAATGGGCCTTTAGCATTTAGGTTTGAAGAAGTAGTTTTGAGAGTATCATTGATTTAATCTATAATGAATAAAATTAAATGTCCCAAAAGAGCCCAATTCCAGTGGAACGTGGAATTGTTTTGCCAAAATTTTCCATTTAATACTACTTTTTTTCATTGGCTCTTTCATCCTCGGACATCGACTACGCGAGGAAATGCCGACACTTTATTTATTTCAAAGGGAAACTTTTGTATATTTAGAAACGTGATGAAAGGTTATTGAAAAATAGTAATAAGATATATAGATTATATGTTCCTTATTAGCTGACTTCATTCAAGCCTATATATGACTTCCAACTATAGATCGAGAATATCCCTTTCTCCAAGTCTTTTATTTCGTCACTTTAGAGCTATTTTTGTCAACAAATAAAAAGATGCACAAGCTTTTGGTTTCTTAATTATAATTTCCCTTTTTCCTCTGAAAAAACACGAAGGACTCGGAATCATAATTTGAAGCGGCCGGTGGTATTAATTACAAGGAATTGAGAAAGTTATATGTATTAATTTAAAGTGAGGAAATCCTATCGAAAGCGTGGTTCAATTCGAGAGAGGATAGCGAAGACACTCCAAGTTTGTTTCGCAACCTCGCGAAGAATTGCTGGCTCAAGGGCTTTGTGAGAATATCCGCGATCTGATCCGAAGATGGCACATGACGGAGATCAATTTCTTTGGCCGACACTTTGTCACGAACAAAATGAACATCAAGTTCAATATGCTTTGTCCTTGCATGAAGAATAGGGTTAGAGGCCAAAGCAATGGCACTAAGATTGTCAACCCATATCACCGGAGGAGTCCGTGGTCTCATTTTGATCTCGGTTAAAAGAGAATTGATCCAACATACTTCGGAAGCTGCTTGGGCTAGGCTTTGATATTCGGCTTCAGTACTGGACCTAGCTACCACTGATTGTTTCTTCGAACTCCATGAGATGAGATTTGATCCTAGATAGGCACAATATCCAGTCACTGATTTCCGATCATCTAAGTCTGCTACCCAATCTGAATCTGAGAAGGTCGTCACAGTGAAGTTAGATTGGCGAATGTGAAGCCCATAATCTATCGATCCAGCTAGATACCGCAGGATTCGCTTCACGGCTTTCCAATGTGAATCAAGGGGTGAGGCCATAAACTGGCTGACCTTGTTTACGCAGAAGCTGATTTCTGGTCGAGTAATTGTTGCATATTGCAAGGCTCCAACAGTGCTTCTGTATAATTTACCATCAAGCATAGGATTGCCGTCGCTTTTACACAACTGTTGGACACCCTTTATTATCAATCATACTTACTTTGGTCAAGAAATCTTTGATGTAGGCTGTTTGACATAGGTGGATTCCTTGCTTTGTTTTGACAACTTCAATCCCAAGAAAGTGCTGCACTTCCCCTAAATCTTTAAGAGAGAAATGCTGATGAAGCTGAGAGATAATCTGCTGAATACAGGAGTTATTAGACCCTGTGATGAGCATGTCATCAACATAAATGAGTATGTAGATGACATCTGTATTGTTGTGGCGGAAGAAAAGAGAGGTGTCTGCCTTTGATTGATGAAAGCCAAGAGAAAGAAAGACAGATTGAATGGTCTGAAACCATGAACGAGAGGCCTGCTTTAGGCCATATAAAGCTTTATTGAGCTTACAAACAAGATTAGAAGAACCTTGTTCGAACCCCGGTGGTTGTTTCATGTAGATGTCCTCTTGTAAATCACCATGTAAGAAAGCATTATTTACATCAAGATGAGTGATGAGCCAACCCGAGGTTACTGCAATACTGAATGATGCGAATAGTAGTAGGTTTAACAACTGGGCTGAATATCTCATTGAAATCAAAGCCTGGTTGTTGAGAAAAACCTTGGGCCACAAGTCTGGCTTTATGTCTAGCTACTGGACCCGTAGCATGTTTCTTGACCCTGAAGACCCAGGTACAACCTACAATATTCTTTCCTGGAGGAATGGAGGTGAGAACCCAAGTTTTGTTTTTGAGCAAGGCAAGGTATTCATTGAGCATAGCTTGTTTCCAAACTGGAATGAGTAAAGCATCATGAGCTGACTTGGGAATTAAAGGATCAGAATTGAGGGCAGTGAAAGCTTTAGGTTTGAAGATGCCATCTTTAGCACGAGTAATCATGGGATGAGTGGATAGAGAAGGCTCAATAGGTATAGGAGATGGAGATGAAGAGGACACTTCAGTTGGAGTTGAGCTAGAAGAAGAGGCTGTACTTGGAAGAGAGAATGGAGATAGTGACAAAAAAGGACTGTGAATGGGAGAAGATGGTGTAATGTGCACAGGAGAACAAGGAACAGAAGGAGAATGACTGTTTGTGCAAGGAGGCTTAGTTATTGGAATATGTTGAAAATGAACAGATGATATATGTGGAATGTGGGGAATAGTGACTGGTGTAGTGGACACGGAAGTGGTGTGAAAAGGAAACGAGGACTCATCAAAAACAACATCTCTAGTTACAATAACTTTACCTTGAGGGAGGAGGATCTTGTACCCTTTATGAGCAAGACTATAGCCAATAAAAGTGGCTGCAGAGGATCTGTACTGCAATTTGTTGCTGTTGTATGGCCGAATGTGGGGATAGCAAAGACAGCCAAATACCTTAAGATGAGTGTAGTCAGGCTTGTAGTTGAAAAGCCTTTCAAAAGGTGACTGATGATCCAGAAGTTTGGTGGGAGTACAGTTCATCAGGAATACAGCAGTGGAGAAGGCATCATCCCAAAACTTTGAAGGTAAGTTTGCTTGAGCAAGCAAAGCAAGCCCCATTTCCACTATATGTTTGTGTTTTCTTTCGGCCAAACCATTTTGTTGAGGTGTGTAGGGACAAGAAATTCTGTGTTGAATCCCTTGTTCTTGCAGAAAAGTGGTCAATGCCTGGTATTCGAGGTACCTCCCCAATCTGATTGTAACATTTTTAACTTCACATTCAACAGATTCTCAGCCATGGACTTGAAGTACTTGAAGACATTGCAGACTTCCCCTTTAGTTTTCAGCAAATAGAGCCAAGTGTATCTGCTGTACTGCTTAATAAAAGTTACATAATATGTGTAGCCATTTCTTGATTGGACAGGCGAAGGACCCCATAGATCACTGTGAACAAGTTGTAAAGGTGCAGTGTATTGAGTGAGAGAGAGAGAGTAAGGCAGTTTGTGGGATTTAGCAATGCAACAAGGATGACAAAGAAGACTTGTTCTCATAGAGTTAAAGGGAATGTTACAACTGACAAGAGCTTTCTCTACTACATCAAAAGCTGGATGACCAAGTCTTTTGTGCCACAACTCAATGCTAGAAGTTACTACACTAGGACTAGAAACAGAAGTAGAACTACTGCCCAAAGAGGCTGAACAAACAATAGGCAAGCTATTGTGTCTTTTAGGGAAAGAGGAAACACTGTCACCAGTTGAAGTCTTGCAATGCTTTGTGGAGGTTTAGAGACAAGGAAGCGGTATAGCCCTTGATCAAGAGTGCCCTTGAGAATGATGTCCTTGGATACCTGATCCTTGACAAAGTACAAAGTAGGGTGAAATTCAAAGAAAACATGATTATCTTTGGCAAACTGTGACACACTTAGCAGATTTTTTGTGATTTCAGGAACATGAAGAAGATTATTAAGGTAAAAGGTTTTGGAGGAAGATGGAAGATTGGATTTAAAGTAGGACTGACCAATGTGAGATATATTAACACCCAAACCATTACCAAGTTGAAGTTGATTACCTCCATTATACTTAGTGCTAGAGTTAAGGTTGGAGATATCATGTGAAACATGATTAGTTGCTCCTGAGTCTGGATACCAAGATGTAGAAGACCCTCCATCATAACTGTACTCAGAGGGAGAGTGGCCAGAAGAGGAATGATTATGATTATTTCCTCGAGCTTGAGTCAGATTGGCTGTTGGAGGATGCTGATAGTTTTGTGTCTGTTGAGGTTGTCTCATGGTTTGAGGAACAAAATTCTGCTCAAAACGATGCCAGCATCTGTCTGCTGCGTGGCCATTCTTTTGGCAGAGTTGGCATGTGACTTTGTTGAAACCTTTTCCTCCTCTACCTCCTCTTCCTCCTCTATAGCTGCTGCCACCTCTGGTTCCCTCATTTTTGTTGTAGTTGCCGCTTTTGTTGTTCTGGAACGCCCCATCTTTTCTTTGATTGGAAGCATGTACAAGGTTTGCACTAGGCTGCGAGCCATCCAAGACAATGGAAGAATGTTTGGCAGACTCAAGCCTGGACTCAAAGCTCAAAAGTAGTGCACTAACATCTTGTACTGACCAGTTGTCTGCTTTGGAGGTGATGGCCACCATAACGAAGTCGTACTCAGCACCCAATCCTCCAAGAATGTGAAGAATTTGATCTTCTTCAAGGACTCTACAACCTGCTGAACCTAGGAGGTCACAGCAAGTCTTGATCTTGCTAAGATACTCTCTCATGGTGAGAGAGTCTTTCTTCATGGTCTGCAACTGCAGTTTGTACTGCATTATCTTGGCTTTGGATTGGCTAGCAAAGCTAGTCTCCAAGGCTCTCCAAATTTCTTGAGCTGTGTTGAGCCCAACGACCAACACCATGGTCCCTTCGGTGAGGGATGACTGGATCCAAGCCGACAACAGCTGGTCTTGGCGATGCCATGCCATGAAGTCAGGATTTGCTTGCATGACATTTGATTCAGGAACTACAATCATTTGCGGAGGGATGATTTGTTCCCCAGTAAGAAAGGATTCAAGGCCATAACCTCTAACAGTTGCAAGGATTTGTTGCTTCCATATTAGGTAGTTACTCTCGGACAGTTTAACAGATATGGGATGATTTTGAGGCAAAATAGGAATAGGGGAGGTTTGTGAAGGAGCAACAAACTGACTAGTCGAACTCGATCCTATTGAATCTGCCATAGTTCTCTAGCCAGGGAAGGAAAGAAGAAAGAGACAGGCCCTAAACCTGCTCTGATACCATAAAGGAAAACAATAAAAGCAAGCAAGAAAGAAATGTAAACATTGAGCTCAAAGTAGGAAGTGCATTCATTGCAAATAAGAGATGACGGCATAGCATTTACGCCGAGCTCACATACATTTATACACATGACATGAAGGATCTAGAATCCTATACTAAACCCTAGCTGCATAACAAAACAAAACAACTATCGGACAAGATAGTGAAACCGAAAGCAGAAATACAGTACACAGACAAAGCACTCCTATCTTTGACTTGATCCCATATTTTGCGTTCCACGTGTCACGATATCCTTCCAGCTAGGCGTTGTAGGATGAGGCAAGCTCTTATTGGCTGGTGTGTTGGAGTTCATGCATTGTTCATAATTCATGCAACGTTCAACAGGAAGGTACAAGCAAAATTCAACATCTACATATATATATATATATGTATAATATATTTTGAGCTTGATCATCATCATCCTCCTCATCATCATCATCATCATCATCTCATGGGCTGCTACGCCTCCACGGCACGGCCTGCTTAAAACTCGCATAAATGTCACCCTGCAAATTTAAGGTCAACCATATCAACACAAATTTTGTGATTTAATTTAACAAAAATAGAGAGAAATGAAAACTGACCCACGAGTACTTGGAATTGGAGTTGATGGTGGACAAACTGAACAAACTCTTCCTCCTCCTAACTCTTGTCATCTTCACATTGTCCTCACTCCTAAGAATATCTCCAAGCGACTGCGAAAACTCCGTACTACCCTCACCAAACTTCCTCTCGTTCCTGAAGCTCCCCCACCTTCCGGAGCCCAAATTCCTCTTCACGGGCCTCTGCCCCTCCTCCCGCCCCGGAACCGGCCCTTTCCTGAACGAAAACGTGCACGCCAGGGACAACGATCGCCCCACATAGGGCCCGTCCAGCACGGTTGTGGGCGAGGGCATCATTGTAATTTTAGCCTCTTCATGCAGTAATCTCGGCGGCAGGTCCAGACACCTGGCGGCCTTGCTCTTCGAAGACGGCGGCGTTGCAGCGGCGGACGGCGGAGCACCGCCTCTAGGCTTTCCCGGCGCCTCCTCCCAGTGGAACGGGATCGAAACCGATGGGCGGAGCGGCGGCGTCTGCATGTGCTGCGGCGGCTCTCTGGGCTTGCAATATGGAAGTTTAGATAGAGTTAGTTTAGGTGTTGAGTTAGGTTCATCGTGATCTTCTACTTTGACGCCCATGGTAACAAGCTAGTCCCCCTCTTTCAGCAGGGGGGCGAATATATATGTTGGTGTATATATTGGTTGGAGGTCGGGGGACGGGGGGTGATAAATGTATTTGAATAAGAGGCTCCTCGGTTCAACTGCTCACGAGAGTAATCAAGTGGATTGTAACGGTAAGTTGTGCGACTTGTTATTCATGTTTAAAATTAATAAGAGTTTGGTCAAATTGCATAAATGAGTTTGAAGGTTAATTAATAATGGTTCGAGAGTGAAGAGATGCACTTGTTCTACTGTGATCAGGCTCTTATGTGAAACGTCTATTAATTAATGGGTTGGTGAACTAGGTTTATTTTAGGTGCCAACCAAACACTAACCTTAGTAGGATAAAACTTTACGATTATAAGGCCTACCATAACAAAATATTATTACCTATGCAACATGAGTCACTCAATTTTATTTAAGACATCGAATCAATGTGATAACTAATAATACTTGAAAATGTCACTTTTACCCCTATATATATTTTGTTACTTATTTCTAATTACAACATTAAATTTAAATATGGTGCCATAGTAGACTTGACCTAGAACCTTTTTGGCATGTGGCATTTTGTTACTATTAGTACCTCTTCACAACATTAGAGAATTTTCTCAATCTTGGATGTTATGACAATAACATGTGTGTTTTAAGACCTTAAATCTCTGTGAAACATCAATCCAGTGCTGTTTTCTGATTTAGATTTCAAAATTGCAATTCACAACTAGCATTTGGAAGTCTTGAATTCCCAAATTTCTCAACAAGTTAATAATAATACATAGACAGTGCAGTAGTAAGTTAGCGACTCCATCAATCTGTTAACAGAAGAGAAGCCCTACATTAGTTGAGAAAACTATAAGCCTCAAGACTTTTTTTTTTTTTTTCTGTCAGATCCATCCTAGCAATCAATATTCACAATCTTCGCCATGTATTGAAACCATCGCGTGCCAGAGTTCCTTCAAGATCTCCTATAATTCGAGATATCCGAACCTCAAGCCCCCTCTGAGTTTCGCGGAAAAGCGTCTTCAAACTATCAGCAAATCTCTCAATGTCGAAACTCCCATGCTTTTCAATGTCCTCTGCCTCAGCAACAAGATTAGATGCAATCATGGATTGTACCTCCATTAGTTTCTGCCCTGTTGCAACAATGTACCTCTGCAGTTGGAATGTTTCTTCAAGAAAGTGCTCCATCCTTTTGGTTTCATCCTCTCCGCACTTGGAATTTACCTTGTTTTCTTGCTGCATTTTTCATCCATACAAAGTCTAAGAAAATTAAACATAAATTTCCTAAACATTAGTGTTAAGTTGAAGCATACCATGCTCTTGCAGAGTTGGTCGATTTTCCCTTGCAGTGAGTGGTACCGTTCAACTTGCTTGTTGAGGAGTGACATGAGTGCGTAGAATCCCTTGACTCGTGTGTTGTTTTCACCGTTTTCTGGAGTCTTTTCCTTCCCGGCCAGCCTCTCGAGTACAAAGAGCTGCTGTCTAAGTCTCTTGACCTTGTATGAGACTCCAAGAGCATGAACATCCATATTCCATATACAATTACTTGTCTTGGTTGAAGTTTGGCCTGCAGCAACATCCTCTGTCTCACGAATGTGACTCTTGTTTGGTTGTTCGAGTGTCAAAACTATATCCTGCAACTCGTTCTCTGAGGCTTCGTCTACCTTGATCATTCCTTGCCTCGTGTGTCCTGCTATTCGCTTAAACACCTTTACTCCCGACCAAACTGAATCATCCCCTTCATGCCTATGAGGATTTGGAGGCGCAGAACATGTCATCAGCTGTGAATGAAGTTTTGCTTCGCGGTCTGATAGTAAGACTTCCAACTTGGCGTTATGTCGCCTGAGCTGTGCAATGTCGAAATCAAGTGCTTCAATATGGGACTGAAGTCGCCTCGATTCCAGTTCCGAGCTCATCAAAAGGCAGTTGTAGGCTTCCAGCTTCTCATCTTTCTGTCTGAGTTGCTCCATAAAAGCATACATCTCAACTCCTAATGATAAACAAACAGCTTAAACACAATCAAAATTGAGAGATACAAATCAAAAGTGTAACTAACATTCAAGAAACTCATCTCACTTGATTTTTGAGTTGCTTCAGTCAAGTAGGGCTTATTCACAAAGGAAAGAAGTTCCACCCCTTTCCTCATCTCTGGTTTATGGTTCCAAGCATCCAACGCATTTCCACGTTTACCGTCCGATTTTGCATTAACATGCTTCGAGAACATATTCCTCCATGAAATCCTGTCATGTTTGGACTCTGCAACCGCCTTCCACCTCGCTGCTTCAACCTCAGCTTGCTTTCTCTTAACCTTGGACGATCTCACTTCCTTCAAAAGCATCTGCTTCTCAGCTGCATCCAAATTCGATTTCCTCTCCAAATCCTTGTGCAATCTAACAATCTCCACCGACAGCCTCTGATTCACCAAAAGCAGCTGCTCCTTCTGCTCCAACACCGTATCAACCTCTTGCTTTGCAGACTCGACCTGCCTAATACTTCGCCCCATCTCCGCCTCCAGCTGGCGCTGGTTAGAAACGAGCTCGATGAAAGCAGTCTTTTGCTTTGAAATCTCAGATAAATGTCTCTCCGCTTCGCTCTTCAAACTCTCTCTCAACTCCTCAGCAAGACCCTGAGCCGCCTTGAGCTTCTGCTCACTCTCCAACCTCCTTCGCTCTGCTTGCTCAATCATCTTATCCTTCAACTGCAGAATCACTTCAATCTCCTTCATTTTGTCGCCCAATTCGGAGACGGAGATCTCTCTCTTCGCCTCCACAACTTTCAAGTCATTCATGAGAGAGAAAATCTGCAGATTGAGTTTCCTTTTCTCATCAAACCAGCTCTGCTCTCTGGCGGCGAAGATGCTCACGACTTTTTCATTGGCTTTCGCATCTTCGCTTCTTCTTTTCTTTAACTCGGTAATCTCCATTTGTGCATTCTCCAGTCTCCCAAGAAGCTTCGATTTTTCAGAGGTGACAACATTTCTTTGAGCTGTCCAAACAAGCAATCCGACAAGGGCACTGCCTTTGAGCATCCGATTCCTTATTTCCGACCAATTCTCGTCGCAGATTTTGGGCTCCGGCAGTAGCCGGAGAACGAAAAGCGCGCAAGAAACACCGATGAACATGGGATACAACCTATCGGAATTCTCCTCCGATATGACTATGAAGGAACCTGAGACGCCCTTTTCTTCCATCCTCACTCTGACCAATCATTCAGTGGAATATGGAATCAATTGAAAATACTAAAAAATAAATAAATTGTTAACTCAAAATGTTCATAAAACATACAAGAATGAGGGCAAATATTCATGCCGAGTTGAGTTATGATCTAATTAAAACAAAAAGGAATTTTCAGCTTAAGGCAACAACCTTAAAATTTGGTTTGAAGAGATAAAACAAAGCACTCAGAAAAACACAACTGAAAGCTGGTGGCATCTGCTGGTTGTTGCAGAGTTGCAGTTATGTTTTTATTAAAATTGTCAGGCAACAACTAAAGCATGTGAGCTTTTTACACGTGTGAAAATTCTGCAAGATCAGCGGGTATAACTATAAGTCTTTTTGTCTACTTTTTTTTCTTCTTCTTCAGTTTTTGGTTGTGAAAATGGGGGTGGGGATGGCCTTGATTCCTGGGAATTTGTACGCCACTTTTGCTAGTTTGAAAATTGAGGTATGATTACCCCAAAAAATTATGTGACATCTCTATCAAAGTATCAATATTTTTCAGAGTAATGAAATACCAAAAATACTTTCCAGATCGGATAAGCCGGCTGTCCATTTCTTTTGTGCAACATGGACCAAACTTGCATGCGAAAACAACCAAGCTACTGACAAATTTGTACAAGATCAGTTAGAGTAGTAAGTGTGAAACTCTGTTTTCAAGTTCAAATGTTTGTTTGGTTGGAGAAGGATGATTTTGCTTTGCCTCTTCAATGGCTTTTGTATGAAAGTATTTATATTAATGAAAGACATCGTTTTTGGAAGTCAATACTTTTCTACTTGAATAGCAACGTAATATGATTAATCCAATAATGTTTGGGGTCTATTGTGGTTTTCCCCTCCTAGAATAAAAACCACATGACAAGATTTGGTTTGATAGGGCGAGTGTGAGTGTTAACTACTCTACCTCGATAATGCAACTGCGAATATATTCATTTATGAATTGTGATGCATATAATAAAGAAAACAAAGAAAAAATTTTGACGTGGGCCAAAATTCTATAATCAGCCTACCAATATAAATATAGAGACAATCGTGAAGAACGACATGATTTTTATTTATTATATTTAAGTTGAGAGATGTGGGTAGAATCTTTGTATCATATTTCACTTTCATAATTCATGTATTTATCTAATATGAATCATATAAATATAAATATAAATATAAATGTCAAAGTATTAGAGCAAATGGTTTGGTTTGAATGAATTAGGCGATATTTTGCAAATGGAGATTCGTAATAAATGGAAAAGGTTGGAGAATAAAAGAGGGTGTGGTCTGCATCCATCAGAATCTCACTTCTTGTATTCATGTTCAATTTTTCCAACTGTTCATGCTAACCAAATCATGATCATACCAGCTTTACATTGGCCCCTCTGCAGGGATTATATTATTATCTATTGGTGAACTCTTCTCTTACTACACAACATAATTGATATCACAAACCTGTAAAGAGGGACTTTTGCCCAACTAAAGCTCAACAAATCTACAAAACCTAGTGGCCCATTCTACATGTTTTATTATACAAATCATTTTATGTTTTTTTCTAATTCTAATTTCTAAGATGTTAAGATCTACCCTAGGAATCTGTGTTTTATGGGATTTCATCTCTTAACCCCCCCCCCCCCCCACCACCACCAAAAAAAAAGGTTGGTGCTTGAATATGATTTTCAAGAATTGGTCCCCGAATGCTTCCTTCATAAAATTAAAAAGTGAAAAAAATAAATAAAAATCAATTGGTCCTGAATGCATCTTATTTCTTCCATAGTGGATCCATGAAGTGATGATTTCCAAATTTTTAACTATCATTGTATAAACTTTTAACAAAGGCCTTTTAGCTCAACTACAAATTGCAACCGTTTTTCCCACATTGATCTTTCAGTAAATGTGGGTTTCCGCTGGATAGCTTTTTTCTTCTTTTTCCCTGTTTGAACTTTGAACTAACCACAAAGTTACATATTTTATTGGTATTTCTTCCATTTATAATAATGACTTATTAGGGCACGGACCCTCATCTCCATCCCCCAACTTAAATGAAAATAATAAAATAATGGTTTTTAGAACATTAGCATTCATACTTGCGAGAAAAAAAAGTGCATATATATATTGATGCATTTGCACTGACCAATGATTGATGTTTAAAGGAGTTCATATCCTAATCCCATTCCTATATACTACTCATTTTAGTTTTGGTGCTTTCTGCCGAAAACTGCACGTTTTAATAGAAGAAACTACAGAAGTTTTAGTATCATCTAGGAATAAATATCGATAATTCAATTGTTATTTTTTTAATAATAATAATAATAAGATGTTATACTTTCTTTAACAATACCGTTGATTGATAGGGAGAGGCAGTATGAGCCAAAGTCTGGTTGCCAAGAAAGCCCAACTCCATCAAAATCAAATGGGTCTAATATAGATCCAAAGCAATTTAAAAACTTAATTGTAGGGCCTTACCCAAAAGAGGAAGCCCTTCCAGAAATTCTCGACGGCCCGAGTCAAGCCCGGGCCGAAGAGGGGGTTTGGAAATAGTTTTCAACCAGCAATAGACGCGCCTCGGTTAGAACCTCACT
>JAYDZE010542772.1:0-14372 GCA_034509125.1 Monilaria moniliformis
CGATCTTTTGGGGCGTATACCCGGTTTGTCGCTCGATGACAAGTTCGATGTGTGCGAGATACTCGTGAAAGAAGCTGGGAGATTGGACCTGTTCATGGGATTGCCCGATGACGTAAGACCTGCGTATGTCCTACGTGTTATGCGAGAGAAGCGTAATAATTGAGTTACAAATCTAACTAAAAGGAGATACCCGGGTAGGCTTTGTAAGCATCTTGTGTCGTTTGTTTGTGGTCGATGGGCTGAATGGTTTTATTGTTTTTGCTAGTATCTTATTTGTGGCCAAAATTTCATTTTGATTGCAGAAGTTTTTTGCTTAATGCCACTGGTGTGTAACTGCTCAAGTATCTCGTGTTGTAAAAATGTAACAATAGACTCGATGCGTGGCTATCTTTTGCTTGTTGGTGATTTTGGGTTGTAAATATTCGACGTTCGTCCCACTATGTGGCTATGGATATTTTATGCCATTTATGATATTACCTTTGTTTTCTTAATGATCGACGCACCAGATGGTTATATTTGTGTGTTTTGCGTACTGAGCATAACGAATCAGTGGGAACAATTTATTTGGAATTGCATTAGGTTATAGAATGGAAGAAATTTGATTGTTGCCAACGAAGGCTGCATTAGTAAATCGTAGAGCAGTTGCAGCATTCGGTGGTGTGTCTTTGGGCAAATTAAAACCCCATACCTGCATAGGCCAATGTGGAGAGCATATGGGAAAACAGTGAAATTATAGATATATTCGGTGGTTTACAGTCAACATAGAAGAAACAGGTTTACAGTCATTAAATTTATCTCAACTTTTGGTTCAACATCCTCAAACTCTACAAAATTATATTGTATGTTATATTCAATCTTGTCGAATGCTTCATTACATCAGAGTACATATGAGTATTAGTTCTTTTACGATAGATACTTGCATATATTGTATTAATGTTTCTAATCTCTCCATCAGACATTAAATACATTTTGATGGTTGATTTCTTCATGGCTGATCAACTGACTAGTTAGTTAGTATTTCAAACAAAATGATGAAGTGTTTAATAATTTCAAGAAAATGATAATCAACATAAATAGTCTTGGAATTTAAATAGATTCCATTGTTGAGGCACATAAAATCAGAAGCATGTTATTTTCTTGCCGGAAGTTTTTTGGTAGTGAAAAGCCGCAACAAAAATTTCAACATTTGAAATTCAAAACAAAAAATAAGTTGAAATAGAACTCGATGATCACTGGTGTTTTGCAAGAGATTACCAGTTGATTGTATCAAAAATCAAAATAGGATGGATACAAATAATACCTTATACACGCCGGAAGCCCCAATCGGAACGTCGTCAGTCAGGAACGTTGCCTTGGAGATGGAATGGCCGCTGTCAGAGAAGAAATTTCAGAACAAGAGGTCAGCTGGGTCCGATTCCTCTATTAGGAATGGAGGAAATGTGTTGGGGATGAAGTGATCCATGGAATTGTGTTCATCTATCTGGGTCCGATTCCCAAGACAGTTACACAATCGGACGAATCTGGTCTGATACAGAAACTACACACAACGCGCTTTTTCTGTCGGGCTTTGCCGGGCCTAGCTTATAACACGGGCCGACATGTTAACTTAACATTGATACCAAACACGAAAACAACCCTAGATAAAACACATTTTCCTACTTTAACTGCCATACCAAACGACGCCTTAGGAATCAATATAAATCACGGATATATTAACTTTTTAGTATTAATTGATCATCAAAATAAATATGGACATATTATGAAATTTATTGCATAATTTTCTTTTCCAATAGTTTTTCTTAACCCTTGTGAAAATCTCAATCAGCCTGTACAATTGGAACAGCAAGAGTATTAAAAAAATTGGTATAACTGTAATAATTTGTATAAGATGATTGATTTCTGTTTATGATTTTTTAAATTTTTATCATTGGTGTAAGACAGAATGGCTCACCTTGGCCTAGGCTTGCCTCGCGCTCTTATCGAAAATATATGCGGTGTGTACATCTGAAGAAGGAAAATCAGGTTGAACATTTCCAAGAAGCTTCTCGGCATGATGAACGGTGATGTCTGTTACATTAGAAAGCAAAACCAGTGTTACTTCCAAATAAACATTACATAGCTCTAGTTGATGTTCGACAAATAAATCATTTTGTGTGGGTGGAGTGACACCTTATGTCGGTCTGGGGGCGGCCTAGTTGATGGAATGAAATTTAGTACTTAGGTAGACCCTCTGGGGTGGCCTGTTAGTCAAGCCACAATTTTGTGATTGAAAGATTTTTGGTCCAACTAGTAACTAACCAAAATGTAGAAATACTGAAAAAAATATAGGTATATGATTTATATTTTTGATTTTTGAAACTAATACTAATCCATATGATTCCCAAGTTGTAAAATATGTAAACTTGATATGGAAAATATGTTATTCCCAAGTTGTAGATTATGTAAATTTTCTAAATGAGATTGGTTGTTGTTGAGTGGATTAGACTTACTTATTACTCCCTCCATCCATGATATAATTTCACATTTGGACTGGCGCAGGTTTTAAGAAATTGTTTGACTTTGTTAATAAATAGGAATGAAAGTGAGTGGAAAAAGTTAGTGGAATATGAGTCTCACTTTTATATATTAGTTTTATAATAGAATGTGAGTTTAATGAGTTAATGGAATGTGAGACCCATTTATCAAAAATAGTAAAAGTGAAATTAGACATTTTATTATGGACGTCCATTTTTGATAAGTAGGACATTTTATGGCAGACGGAGGGAGTATATGTTTTCACCCAAACTAATTCTTTTTTGGTGGAAGGAATGGATTTTCACATGATAGGGGAGATATAGTGAGTAAGGCCCGTCAAAGCCCAACTCAAATTTTAAATAATAGAATTCCTAATTAAAGACTCATTTTAGGTCCTTTATAGTTTGGGCCTCGTCCCTTCATTTTTTCAATTATAAAAAATAACTCATGATAATTATTCGAACCGATAAATTAGTAATATTATTTATTTGGACAATATTAATAGAGAAATCATTGTAAAAAATCAAATAAGTAATGACATCTGATTTAGTCGTTATTCTCATGAGTTTTCAATACACATATTTAATTTTCTTTTGTTAATAGATAAACGTCTAGTTTGGGTGTGATAGTTATTATATATTAAAGACTTTAAAAAAATATAAAATAAACTCAAACTAAAATCTATCATTCTAATAATAACTAATACTCTTTTCATCCATTAAAAATAGTTTTGTTAGTGGACGACACAAGTTTTAATGCGCAATTGGTAAAGTAAAAGAGATGTGGAGAAAAAATGGTTGAAAAAAGAAAAATGATTGGTAAAATAAGTGAGAGAAGGAGAAAAAATGATTGAAGAGAGAAATAATAATGAATACTAGTGGTATAAGTTATAAATATATTAATGATTAGAAGTATTGTGTTGTGAGAAATTTTCAAAATTAAAATGAGACTAATTTTGATCGACGAACTCAAAATAAAAATACAAAATTATTTTTAATAGACCTAGAAAATATAATGATATTATCAAAAAGTACTAGACCCACAAATCTCCAAATGCACACAAACTTGTCCGCCGCTGATATAACCTACACCCTAGAAACCCTAATTCAAATTCCATTCTATATAAACCACTCACCATTTCACTTATGCCATGTCTTAGCGGTGGAGCAAACCAGAGCACAAAGCACAAAGCACAAAGCACAAGGCAGCACACCCTTACGCAGCCGTGCCCATTTTCAGCTCCGTCCAGCTCCGGAAGCTACTACAGTTTCTTTTTCTATTATGCTGCGTTTGATTTCAATTTATTCAAATTTCCTTGGATCGTTTGGGTTTTTTTTTTTCTTTTACGAGAGGAATATGATGATTGATAATTGTCGCCCCAGGCTTAATTTGCATCTATAAATTAGTTGCAACGTGGTGATTGACACTTTAAATTCTGATTCCTCTCGGAATTTTTTCTTAATTTTCTTCATAATTTTTAGATCTGCGATTGATTTAAGGGATTTTGAGTTACATGAGATTTTGAGTTATATGAAGATTGATTTTTGTCGCCCCAGGCTTAATTTGCACCTAAAAATTAGTTGCAATGTGGTGATTGACACTTCTAATTCTGATTCCTCTCCTAATTTTTGTATAATTTTTTTTTTACATTTTTTTGATTTTTTGAGATATGCAATAAGAGATATGATGATAATCTACCCATATAGATATATTTTCTGCATTTGAATGATGAATACTTTCATGCACTACCATCTGATCTCTTACGCACATCTCAAAACTTAATTTGTTAAGCTAATTTGCTTTCCAATTTCAGATTAAAATATCATTTTTTTAATTTATGATATTTTCTTCAATGCAACTGGCAATCTGTGATGAAATTTGTTGTCAATTAGCTGATATTCAGTGATTATCAAAAACAAATTCACCATCTTTCGACTGAGATTGCTCCCAATCCCAAAATTATTTTATTTCACTTTATTATCAAGAATTATTTGATATATGCCCATGGTATCTAATGTCAAGAACTGTATTATATTTCTTGATATTTCGTTTTTGAGGGCATAAATCAACTTGAACAGGCCTTGCGACACAGTTAGCTTCTCTACTATAAGCTTTCTGTTACTAATTTCCTGTCTACATATCCATTCAAAGATATTCATTTATTTCTAATTCCCTTTCTTTTTGAGTAATTGGTTGATTTGTTTCTTTTTTTTAATATTAAATTTCAATTTTTCTTGTTCCAAACATTGTTGTACTTTCAAAACTATCTTTGTCCAGGTATATGAAGTTGCTCTTGCTATTCAAGAAGTCGGGATGTCATCAAGTCGTTAAACATAGTTTCTCATACCCAATGTAATTGTTATTGAATTTTGGGGTTGTAATGAAATTTTGAGATGCTTATTGGTCTTACATTAGTATCTGCAGCATGCCCTTGTGTTGTTTTTGACTTCCTTTTTGTATTTTGGATCATGAAACCTTTATTTCACTACCAAATGTATGTGAATGGAATTTCTTTAAAAACGTGCACGAGCAATGTTCTTGTTATTGTTGGCTTCAAATCTTCCATCAATTAGACTAATCAAAGGGGAAAACAATATTAATTAGACCAATCAAGGGGAAAACTTAAAGGCTAGTTGCATATGAAATAGTCTGGATACTAGTGAAAATAGTGTTGATGATGTTGAACTTCAGCCGCAGATGTTAATTCAATTTTTTTTAATATTGGCGGCGTCGTCTCAAATCTATCTATAAGGTTAAGTATTAGGTTGTTTCAATTTATAATCAAAATTGCAATAATCCGTTTTTATGTTCAACATAACTTCCCAATTTTGTTTTTCAAAACCAACCAAATTTCGAATTATTGTTTCGGTTTAATTTGATTAACCGATGTTTTACATTGCATGTCAATATTATTGATTTATTACATATTCTCAAAGAAAGTCCAAAATTTATGATATTGAAAAAAAAAAAGATTTTTACATATTAATAACTATACTAAACCAAATAAAATTCGAATTTTATCAATACTTCCAAAATTTGAAGATGATTCATTTATTTGATTACACCATATAAGGTAGTTGAAATACACATCTCCACTCTAAAACACTCTACCGATGATCACCACACATACTCCGGCCGGGTTTTTTCACGGCGCCGGCCGCCTTCATCCTCCTCCTCACCCTCTCAACGTCCCCCCACCTCCCACAACCTGCGTAGATATTCGACAGAAGCACATAGCCCGCTGTGCACCCCGGATCCAACCAAAAAATCCGCTCGGCCACACGCTCCGCAACCTCCACCTCCCCCCCTCTACACCCACTCAACAACGCAAGCCATATCGACACATTTGCCTCCATAGGCATCCCCTCCACCAATTTCTCCGCCTCCGCCACCTCCCCACTCCTACACAATATATCCACCATACAAGCATAGTGCTCAAGCTTCACCTCAACCCCGCCCCCCTGCCTCAGCCCCTCAAAAACCCCCCTCCCCTGCTTCAACAACCCCGAGTGGCTGCACGCGCTAAGCAACCCGGTGAAGGTGATCCCATCCGGCCTCACCCCCGCCTTCACCATCTGCCCAGAAAACGCGATTGCCCACTCCCCACACCCATGCTGCGCGCATCCAACTATCACCGCATTCCAAGAAACCACATTCTTTTTTGCTATAGCTTTAAACGAGCGGATGCCATCGTGTATGCTCCCACATTTGGTGTACAGCACGACGAGGGCATTCCCCACGAAGACATCGGTTTCAAACCCTAGCTTCACGGCTGCGCCATGAATCCCTCTCCCAAAATCAAGAGCTTCAATCTCATTGCTTGAATTCAAAGCACTCGTGAACGATGATTGATTAGGAAATACACCTACCCTGATCATTCCTCGAAAAATCCGCAATGCGTCTGCGTGTTCATCGTTGGCACCGTACCCTGTCAAAACAGAGGTCCACACCACTACATTCTTGAACAATTTCCGATTGAAAATCTTGAGAAATTCTTCAATTTTATTGCAATTGGCGTAAAATGTGATCAATGAAGCTACAATGTGTGTATCAAAAACATAGCCAAGCTTTGCAATTTGGCCATGGATTTGAATCCCCAAACAAAGCTCCCCTGTTTTAGCACAGCTTGATAAAACAGAGCATAGAGTGCTTGAAGTCGGTTTCACTCCGATCCCCACCATCTTCACGAATATCAAGAGCGCCTCGTCGTTCCTCCCCATCTGATCCAGCCCGCTGATCATCGTAGTCCACGATATTACATTCCTATCCGGCATTACCTCAAACATTGAACTCGCCTCCTCTGCTCTCCCGTTCGCAAACAAGCCGTGGATCACCGCGTTCCACGCGGCCGTGTCCGTCTCCGGCATCTCCCAGAACAGCTCCTTCGCCTCCTTGACCATCCCGTGCTTGAGAAACGCGCTAATGATCGTTGTCCAAGAGACAACGTTCCGCTCAGGCATTTCGCCGAACAACTTCAGGGCCATATCGAGGCTCCCGCAGTTGACGCAGCCTTTGATCATCAAATTCCACATGATTAAGTCTCTTTGCGGCGTTTCGTCGAACAGGTGGAGGGCTTCATCCAATTTGAAGTCGTTCACGTAGGAAGAGATCATCTTTGTGCGTGAGTAGACATCTCGAGATGAAATCATTTCATTTGGGGATATTTGGTATTGACTGAATCTCCGGTTGATGGAATTGCTAGGTTTTGTGGGAATTGTTGATGAAAATGAAGGCGTTCTTGAATCGGAGAATTTGTTCTGGAAAAAGGAAAACTTTTGAATGTGGCGGGAAAATTTGGCATTTCTGATCATTGTGAGAAAATTCTCTCTCATTTCCGGCGGAGATTAGCCCATTTTATTTAATATTTTTGAACTATTATAAGAAAATAGTGAATTGATTAAAAATTTGATAGTACGTAGCTCGTCAACGGTCATGTAATGGTAAAATCGTCATAACTCATAACTTACGTTTTAAAAAATAAAATATTTGAATTGATTGTATATACATATATAACATTATTCTTTAAGTAGTAATAAATATATTGATTATCTAACTAGTATATTTTCTATCTCAGGACAAATAATTTGGATTTTATATAATAAGATGATTGTTTTTTTTTTAAATTTCATGTATTTAGACATCAATTTTAAAGATTATGAAAAAAATGAAATTCGATAATAGTTGGTGGATTTACAACCAATCAACCAATTAACCCTTTTTTAAAATAACATAACGAATGTTTAAATTTAAATATAATTTCAACTAAAACCAAATACGCTTTTGACCCTCAAATATATTAAGCTTGAATCAATTACACATACTGACCAACGAAATTAGTGATCTTATAACTAAAAATACCATATATAATATAGATTCGAATCCAACTAGCGTCCGATTCTAACACTCAGAAAACACTTACGAACGAAAATTACGAGTAGCTTAAAAATGACTATAAAGCTTGAGATTTACAACATTATCCAACTAGATATGATTGTACAAGATTTCCTTAAAGAGATTCCACATTTATTAAATCATGAAAGTTCGAGAAAAGCCCAAACTAAAGAAGGATTAACAACAATTGTGAGGCAAGCAAGAATCTATGGGCATTCAACTTTTCCTGCCATTGACACAAAGGTTTCAACTTTATCCAAAAATCTTGATTTAGAACATTCAGCCTCACAAGAAAGGAATTGTTGCAACATTAAGATTTCATGGCACTTATAAAAGCCTTCCAATTAAATCTGCACAAATCACATGCAAAAAAGCCTAAAAAATTTCTTGATATTCCTCTTATCCATATAATCTTGTTATATATAATCGTTCTATTTTTCGATTTCGGATTGGATGGCTGGAGGCATTAGACCTGTGGCAGGGCTTCTTCTATTGCTCAACTTTTGCATGTATGCTATTGTGTTGGGGATTGGTAGCTGGGCCATGAATAGAGCTATTGATCATGGTTTCATCATTGGTATGTTTTTTTTTTTGGATCATATGCTTTTATTTGTTTAGAGGTTTAAATTAGTCTGTCTTTTTAGTGCAGTAAATTATACGGTGGATGTAATAATTTTATACGTCTGGTACAGTAAACTAAGTTACTAAAGATAAAACATGGACTAATAATAACCCACATGCATCTAATGTATAAAGTAAGTAACTGCACTTTCGTGGTTTTGTCTCGAATCCCAAAGGAAGCGCAATTTACAATAATATACAAGACCACGAAAGTACAACTACTTAATACGTTAAGTGCAATTAGTCTATAAATTATTAAATTAAATGCAAGATTTATATATTTTACGAAAAATCATATTTTTACAATAATCCAATTCTATATATAATCAGTGATGGAGGTAGGGGCGAGGTTTGACCCCTCTCAAGATTTAAAAAAAGATGTAGGAGTATTTTGGTCATTTCAGTATTATTTACTCGGCGGCCGAATTTCATGCCCGTTTAACGAGACAACCAGCTTTTTGTGAACCTTACATTTATATTTCGTAAGAAATTTTCAATTTAGCTTCCTCAAACAATTTTCTTGCATCGTCATGTGAGTGTTGGATTTCTACAAACAGGTCCTGGATTGGACCTCCCGGCACATTTCTCACCGATCTCCTTCCCGATGGGGAACGCAGCGACCGGGTTCTTCGTGATGTTCGCCATGCTTGCCGGGGTGGTGGGTGTCGCCGCCGCTATCTCGGGCCTCAACCACCTCCGCCACTGGGACACCGGTAGCTTGTCCGCCGCCGCCACTGCCGCCACCATTTCCTGGACCCTTACATGCCTTGCCATGGGGTAATAAGTGTGTGTTGTGTGTGCGTGCGCGCGTATTTCTTTATAGGTTGAATAGAAGCTTTGATGGGACGTGGGATCTAAACGTGAGACATTTAATGATTTTTATTTTTATTAAGGTTTGGATGCAAAGAGATTGAGCTGCACATCAGAAACGCACGTTTGGTGAGTTTTGAATGAAAATTCAACTAGATTATTGAACTAACTAACATAACATTAATCTGAATTTGCAATTTTGACACATAGTCAGATCACTTTATTTTATTTTTTTAATGTTTTGCAATTACAGAAATCCTTTTTTTTTTTAACTAGTTTTACCAATAAAAAAAATTCTAACTAGTTTTCGCGCTCAAGAATTAGAACAAGCAGCGGTGAATTATAACTTTAGCATAAACATTGTGTTATTTCCGACAGACGGACTTTGAAGTGTTTTTATGTTGACATGCAGAGAACAATGGAAGCTTTGATGATTATTTTGTCTGCTACTCAGCTCTTATACATAGCTGCAATTCATGGAGCTGCTTCAGCGTCAAGGATTTGACCTAATCATTTGTGTGGTTTGTGAATTGTTTAATTTAATTTTATCAGCTTGTTTTGGGTTACTCATCTTGTAAACCGTCCACTAATTATTCGTTAAATGGTTGTTGGTACTTGCTTTTTTATGAACAAACTTGTATTTGATAAAATTTTAAAGCTCGACTAGTTGGAGTTGGATTGGGAGTGCATCTTGTCAATTCAAAACATCTCAAATTTGAATCCAATAAAATGGTACATGTGATACGTCAAAAATAAGAATTTATAATCTTCTGTCATGATAAATATATAGTATTAAATTATTAAAACTATTATTGAAAATTAAAAATACACAATTTTATAACAATAGAGTTAAGGTTTTTTTATGGTACTTGTTTTTCCTTAATGATGTTTTGCTTGTGTGGGTGGCTTATACTCACAACAGTAGAAAATTATGATTGTCTTGGTTTCATCCCCCTGCCGCTCATTTCGAGTTTTATCCCTATTACCTTGTATATATGTTCGTTTTACTTAATTTATCTACCAACAAGAAAATACACAATGGATAATTATATTATACTATATTACATTATATTATATTATATTGAACATTAGCTGTATATTAATCTCCATTCCAATCATTAACACTAGTATTAGTTATTTGGGCATCTAAACAAACGAGAGTGAGCAAAGAAAGAATAAAAAATTCAAAACAAAATGTACATGTAATGTAGCAATCACCATATCACTAACAACGATCATACGATGAAATAAGGTCAGAAATCTGACAGCTACACAGACTCGAACAAAAAGACGTAAAGAAGATAAAAATGCGATTTTTTTTCAAGTTTCACAACTACAAAGGTTCCTCAAGCAATACCAAACTACGCCAAGAAATCATTACACGAAACTCAAGAAGAAAAACTCGTCTATCCGCTGCTGAAACAAAGAAAAAAATTCACACCACACGAGACTAGTTTATAGCTTGCCTTTCGCGTAATGCCAAAACACTAGTGAGACTTACACGTTCACGATCACCTTCTTGCAACACTAATTCTTTAGAATCCGACAGAGTCTAAGAGGCGTGCTCATGATTCACGAACAGCTCCTGCAGGAAAAACCTCTCCCAGCAAGGGCCTATAGGGAAAAGGGTATTCGTCGTGCTTTAATACTGCAACGGTGAGATGATGGGATTCAGAAAACATAAACCAAATGATCAAATCTATGAGTAATGAGAGTGATTGAAAACAAAACGTGTTTTTGTTTCATTGCATCTTTATGATTAGATGGCTTTTCACAATCTGGTCAATTTTTATCACAATGTGAAGTGATAACAACATGTGTTTGCCTATAATCAACACCAAACGACATCAAGATTATTGCCTGTCCATCGTTTTCATGTCTCCATTCAATAGAAGCTTTCTGAATCCAGCTATTCACATATAGCGTTTTAGATAAGAAGTGTGTGCTTCTTAGATGCCATAAGGTCTATTCATCATCTTCATATTGACTTCAAAATCAAATCCAGATAGATGATTTACCATTGAAATCTAAAAGTATTTCTATTTGATGCATACCATCCATTAATCAGCTGAAATGAATAAACCTTAGTTCTGGATTTGGGACCAAGATCGGGATATTTTTACAGGAAATTTGACGGGCTTTTGCCTTTATCATGATCCATAGATCAACTTAGGGTGGCAAAGGATTTAGTGAAGTCGTATAATGGCTCTTTTACCTTAGGACTCGTTGGAGATAGATTCAAATCTAATAGAACAAGAATACTTTTCTCGTAATCTCTTTATTGATTGCTCCTAATCTTTTTATATAGAGATTACAAGGGATCTAAATAAGCTATAACAAGCTAGAATTGCTTGAAAATCAAGCTAGTGTTTTCAAGACTCAACTTTTAGTGAACAAAAATCAAGCTTAATTCGACGTGTACCAGCTTTGGTTCACCGTTCCTAGCAAAATTCATCGGTAGAATTACTCATGGAAAGCTCAAATAGCTATCCTAATACGAGTATAATTGTAAAAGAATTAGAGAACTCAAATTCAAGCCATACTGTGGGTCAGAATTTGAGGAGCAATCAAAATTTAAAAAGAGGGTTTGCTTTTACTAACCGTAAATTATCTATCCGACCCTGTAAACAGTTCAAATAGTCCACAACAACCCTTCCATGATGTCGTTTGCACGGGACGAGGAGGGGGAACCAGCAATGGCTGCAAAAAGACATCAAACAAGAGCAAAAAATTAAGGCAAATTTACCATAAAACAAAGGTGAATTCGCAAACACAGAAGAAAACCGAGACAGCACCTCAGTGACTCCAGAATCTTTCTCAAGATCCGCTCCGTTATCATGAGTAGCAATAGGGGCATTGTACGACGGAGTTAACCGTTCATCAGTTTCTTCCGCTAATGTCTTCAGATCAGAAGCCGCCTCGACATACTCAACAGACGGAGTGGCTGCTTCCGCATCATAGAAAGTTTCGGAACCTCCAACTTGCTCCTCAACGGAACCCTTTTTCTCGCCATTTTCCTTAGATACAGATGGAGAGCTCGTGTTCACTTCCAAACTTTCAGTCAACAGCGAAACCTTATCTGAGACAAAAGGTGACACGCTATCCACAACGGCCTCACTTGCCTCTTCAATTGTGACGGTAGGCACAGTATTAGTTGCAGCACGACTACTCTTGACACCGTGAGACTCATCATCTGAGCTGCTGCTGCTGCTGCTGCTGCTCGAGCTCCCGGATGACCCTCCATCATATGATTTCCTCTCGGTTTCATCGTGATCAAACTTGTCACCGAATTCATCCCCAATTTTGAATTCTCTGTCAACTGGAACAGCATTGTTCCCCTCTACCACTATGTCGTCACCCCCAATTTCCACACCCTCCACCTGAGAAGCATTCTCCCTAGTCTCGATCTTCTCCTCCTCGCCCTCGGTCAGAAGGTCGTGGTGGGTCGGGTTATCCTGAGACGTGGTTGAGCTAGCCTCGCCTACATCGCTCTGCCTATCGTCTTGGTGCTTCACATCTAACATATTTGAATTCACCCAAATTTATTCAAATCATTCAATTCAAATAAACAAATCCAACCTAAGATTTACTCTCATAATACATTCCAATCTAAACAATCAGAAATCTCACAACACAATCAATGTAATCACGAATCTATTCCCAAATCACTTTCCCCAAAAAGCATTTACAGCAAAATATTCAAACTAATGCATAAATAAAACCCCAACAATTACAATAAAATAAAATAAAAAGCTCACAAATCCATCTCCGTCTAAAACCCCCAACACACACAATTGAATGGCAACAATATAAATTGACCAGAGATTTATAGAGAAATCAATCGAAAAAACACAAATCAAGGCACGCATACAAACTGTAAAGCTAAAATAGATGGAGCAATAATTGAAACGCACATGGAGCTGTGTCGCTTCAATTAAACAAATCGAAAAAAGCAACCTCTTTTTCGAAATAAAGTTCGGATTTCGGTACCTTGTGTAGAAGCAGCAGGGGACGGATTGGGATTGTTGCTGTTGGGCTGACTTCCCTTTCTTTTCTTGGCGGCTTTTCGCTTCTTGGCGCCTGACGGCATGATTGTTTGATTGGGAAAATTGATTGAGGGCTAGAGCGGAGAACTCGAATTATCGATTCTCTCTCTCACCGAAGCGGAATCTCTATGGAGGTAGAGAGAGAGATGTTGTGAGTTTGAAAATGATGGAAAAAGAAAAGGTAAAATAGTAGGAGGGTGACAGATTGGTGATGGGGGTTGGTTGGTTATGGAGAGAGAGAGAGAGAGGAGAGGAGAGGAGAGAGAGAGAAAAAATATGGTAAAATAAATGGGGTGTCTCTGCTATTTCATCGCATTTCCACCGAATTTCTAAATTTTGGACACCAAAAATAAGTTAATCATCGATTTAAATACAAATTAATTTTTATTTAGATAGCAGATGCAACTCATATGATGGCGGGGGCTTCAACTAACGATTAAATTCTAGTACTGCTTCGCCTGAATGATTCAAATGATTAAATTATAGATAAGAGTATTATGTAATTTGATTTTCAGTTTCAAAATTATTTCATATTAATATTCTATATCAGAATTCTTTCGTTAATTGTTTTATAAAAATAGTTAAAAGATAAGAAAGAGTCGAAATATATTATTATTTAAATGTTATATTGATAGTTTTAAGTCTTTGACTCTGAAAATTTGTAAAAGTATATAATATATATATAAGTGAACTCTATAAGATATGACAATACATATGAGGGTATTAATTGGATTTGTTTTGATGTAACGCGTTGAGTGAATAATATGAATAGCGGAAAACTGAATCTATTGGAACACAATATGCGAATTTATTTGAAATTTGCAATGTCAATACCAAGGCTGCGGAAGGCGCTAGGCGTTAGTCGGGCGGCCGAGGTGGGCCTAGCGCCTGGGGGGCTTATGCGGATTCTAGACGGTTTTTATTTAATTATTTTATATATTTTTAATAAATATAAAAAAAGTTATGTATAAATTAAAGTGTTAATGTAGC